>JBBPBX010003856.1:0-18744 GCA_038048925.1 Garcialebias charrua | reverse complement strand
ATCCTCTCACGATACGTTTCATGAAGGGCGTACTAAGGAAAAGGCCCCCCCAGCAGGACTCTGGCCCTGGTCTGGGACCTTCAGTTAGTCCTGGATGCCTTGTGTGAGCCTCCATTTGAGCCGCTCAGCAGCATTAAGATAGACTTATTATCTTATAAAACTGCTTTGCTCCTGGCAAGGGCGTAGATTTCATCTCATTATTGGGGGGGACCATAAACAGGGAAATTTTTTAAGAGCAATTTTGGGGGGGGTCGGCTGCATGCATATACTATGCAGAATAATCAGCAATAATATTGATTTAAATGACATGTATTTAGTAGTCTTAATACTACTATTAATCAGTACAATAGGGACACTCATTACTCTTATAACATTTTTTTAATGTGTTCAATCTTTGCCACTTGTCAAAATGACAAGTGGCAAAATGAGAATTTTGCAAAATAGGTCCCCTCTAAATATTGTTTAAATTTCTGTTTGGCTTGTATTCATAGATTACTGTGGTCAGTGTACCACACCTTCCCAAAATCTTAAAGCTTAAAAAGAAAACAGTTTTCAAGGAGAAGAAATACTTTAATGCAGGCAGGGGTCACCAAACTTTTTGAGACTGAGAGCTACTTCAGTGGGACCAAGAGGCACAAAGGTCCACGTGTTTGTTCCAAACAAATTTGCATGGTTCAACTTTAATTATAGTATTAATAATAATACTGTACATTTACATACATGTGAATATATGACTGTCTGATCACATCTGATCTGGTCTGTATTATTAAAGACCCACACAATGATTTAGCTTGGTAAATATGATAAATTATTATTGATAATTACCAGTAGTGATTAGAACTCTCAATCAAGAACTTGAGTCCTCAGTTTGAATAATTTTTGGGCTCTTCTGTGCAAATGTAGCCTGGTTAAAACCAGACCCTTGTCCTTCACTTTGCTTCGTACTAGGGTCTGGGACTTCTCCCATAGACAACGATTTCTCCGGTAGATTTTTGACCGGACCAATCAGAGAACAGAAGGCGGAGTTTTGTTAGTTTAGCCTGGCGAGGTCCAGGCTATCAGATAAATAGCTCAGAAACCACTCGGTGGATATTTTTTCTGCTACCAGTGTGTAATTATATGGCTCTAATTTACTGACTGTTGGCCTGGATGAAACATTTGAGATAAAATTCGATTTTTTATAATTTATTTTCGTAGCGCACCCGAGGCTGTTTGGAAAATGTCAAACCGAAACAATTTAAATCCAGCAGATTTGACCATTTCGTGAATTGATTTAGGAACTGTTAAGCTCAGGAACACTTCTGATATAACGTCAGCTAAGAAATATATTTTTTCTCAGCAAAGAAATAATAGTTTTTACCTTGTTTTATTGAAAATTCCTGCATGGCGGCAACCATTTTAACTGACGACGTCAGTCGATGTCATTCAAAACTCCGCCTTCTGTTCTCTGATTGGTCCGGTAATCTGCCTTCTGTTCTCTGATTGGTCCGGTCAAAAATCTACTGGAGAAATTGTTGTCTATGTGAGAAGTCCCAGACCCTAGTACGAAGCGAAGTGAAGGACAAGGGTCTGGTTTTAACCAGGCTAGTGCAAATGTAAATTGTTCTTAGCTTTGACTGGGAGTGTGGATGGTTGTTTGTCTCTTTGTCTGTCTCTGTGATGGACTGGAGACGTGTCCTGGGTGTCTCTGGTGACCTGTCCTGGGTGTCTCCTGCCTTCACACAAAAGCAGCTGAGATTGGTTCCAGTCCTAAACAAGGGGGGATGATGGATTACTTATTAACTGATATTTAAACACAAAACACTATTTATTTTATGTTAAACTCAATCTGTATGTATTGAAGCTAGCGTGTTAGCTGATGAAGTGTTGCTCCTCGTTGCGTTTTGATGTTGCTATAGCCACTAATGAGACACAGACACACTTGTCTTTCAACACTGTAAAAGACCTTTTCCTCCCAGTCACTGTCACCAATGTTTTAAGTAGCTACTTACTGGAAGTTAATAGTTTGTGCTGCAGCTCACTCCCACCCAGCGGCTCCGCGCCGAGCCTGTGACTCCGGTGCTTTTGTTGTTCCTTGTAAACATTGGACTAAACCATTTGCCAACAGAGAAGGGGGGGGGGGCAAATTTTCTTTTTTTTTTCTTAGAATAATGGCGGATTTCTCTCTTTTTTTGCCTTTTTATATTTATATTGTTTAAAGACACTTCACTTTTTTGAATGTCCAGATGACCAGACTTAGCTTTTTTGGATTTTTCTACCTGAATTATTGAGCATGCATCAGGGTAGTTTAAAGACACGGTTTCCTTTATTGAATTATTGGGGGAGAAAAATCTATATTTCCCCAAGATTTGGGGGGTCCGGACCCCCCCGACCCCCCCAGGATCTACGCCTATGGCTCCTGGCTCTCTGCTCAGCTAAATATGTGGGTGACCTCCACGCTTTATCTGTGCACCCAATGTGTACAAGGTTTGTCCCTGATGGGTCAAAGGTCACTCTACGTCCTAACCCCACATACGTGCCAAAAGTACCGACTCTAAATCCCAGAAGTCTGGACTTTGAGCTCTCTGAGTTTCCTCCCCACCCTGTTCTCACTGAGGAACAGGGGAGGTTGAGATCACTCTGCCCTGTCAGCGCCTTGAGTGTTTACATCCACAGAACTGTCAGTTGGAGGAAAACAAACCAACTGTTTGTTTGCTTGTTTTGCCAATCCTGCTGTGAGCAGAGCCCTTTCAAAGCAGCGCCTCTCACACTGGGTGACTGAGGCCATAAAAAGGGCTTACAGTAGCAAAGGTCAACAGATGCCCTCTGGGGTTGTTGGCTTAATAATTCTTATTCGCCCCAAATTCATTATTTTGGTTTCACTTTGGATCAAAAAGGAGAGATACACTTAAACACGACAGACGCTCACTTAAAGTTCCAAACCAGTTTAATTAATGATAAGTTTAAAAGTCACAGAATACATTTGTTATATTTTATAAGCTATATATATATATGATCTCATATGAGAAGACAGAGAGAGAAAGAAAGAAAGATAGAGAACAAAGAGAACATGAATGCGCATTCATGGAGACAGCATACAACCTGATGGGTTGGTCCCTTGTGGCCTGCTTCTGCGTTGTCTGTTGGAGGGAAACTTATATTTTTATACTCTTCTGTGGGGCGTTTTCTGCTCTCAACCAATAAGAGAAGTTTTGCTTTGTTTTCTTGTAGGGTGTTTCCTGCCTTAACCAATAAGAGCAGTTTTGCTTTGTTTTCTTGTCCTACCCCACTGCCAGAAAGCTCCTGTTCTGGTTTACCCAGGCCTCAGGGGGTTTCAGCTTACTCTGGTTTCCAAAACTAAATATACAACAATGCTGAGCACCCACAAATCACAAACACACTAGTAGACCACCAAGTGACCAATCAGTGCAACTGGACACCAAACCACACCAAAGACACACATAGATTAGGGCTTGTTCTGACACTCCCTGACTGAGCAAACATGCAGAGCCAGAGAGTGGCTTTCAGTGGACTTCTCCCAGTCATATATTCTACAAAGTCGTAAAACTGACAAAGAGGCATCAGGTCTCCTCATCATGCTCCAAGCCTGCAGGACAGGCACAAACTGATCATTCTTTAAGAACTTCACCAGAACAGATTTTATAAGAGAGAGACTGGTCATTTTAACACTGTTTGAAAACCCCTCTTGGAGAATAAAAACACGAGGACAAAAACACATTTTTATTTCATAACAAACCCCCTTTGGACCTCAATTCCTGAGGTCCATCCCAAAAGAAATAAAATCACACACCTAATAACGTAGCTAAACGCATATATACACAATATTCAATCAGTTTTTTCAAAATCCTCCAAGTTATAGTTTTTTAACAAAAGCAGTTGTCGCATCACTTCAAGATCCCTTTTTTCCAGGGTGGACGTGATAAGTCTAACCGTCAAAGACCTTAAACAATGCACGTAGCAGCACCCGCAAGTTATAAGTATGCCTAAGAAAATAGCCAATGATACCATTATAGATACAAACACCTGTTTCCAGGGACCGAAGATCTTTATCAGCCAATCGTCCAGTGGGTCGTCCAGACCCGAATGAATTTATTAATATGCAAATTGTAGAATATAAGGAAATATATGCAAACTATGAACGATAATAATAGTAAGCGCTTAGGATATTGCAGAATTATGAACCTTAAGTTCCCAAGTTCCTCCTCCAGCAGCAAGGCAGTTGTCTCCCTTGAACACACAAAAATAGAGAAAGAACACAAGATTTATATCACCATCACAGAAACATTAATTTACTTTTTGAATGTGCCACACATATTCAGGGGCATTCCCCTGGGTTGCTCGGGAATGTCCTCCTATGTCCCCGAGTTTTCTTCGTGTAATGTGAGACTCTAATATGTAATGTTTTTATCGTTTTAGGTGTCTGTTCTATGTGTGCATATTCCAGTACCGAGTGGCCCCATTAAACAGAGTCCTTCTGGGCCCGCACTCAACTTTACTCGGCTACTTTGGTCTACCAAGGCATGAGAGTTCGAATGCGACCTCTTCTTGTTGTCCAGCCAATCCTTTAGCTCCTTCCTGGTTCACGGGCTGGAGCACACTGAACCGTGTGGATCCCCTGGCATTGACACGCACTGCCTGTGGTGTGCGTTCAGCGACCCCACACGGGTCCGTACTGACCAGGGCTGTCTGGTCTTGCCTCCCCTGGACTCCGTTGAGAAAACTCCCTCAGCTGGAGCATTTCCAGGAACCACCTATCATAAACAGAATGTGCCACAGCAAACAACACCCAATCAATTATAAATCAGTAGTACAAAGAATGAATCATGCATGTTAGTTGGGTTTGGAAGAGGCTTAATCTTCATTAGGGTTAATTATGAGTAGTTTTGAGGCGGTTCATACTTACAAAAATACTGTACCTTTTCACTCAGCTTATAGCAGAAATTACACACATAGAAATAACATCGCAAGCGGCGGCAGAGCATAATTCACAAAACATTGTACACCTGTGGTTCTATACACCTTTTTCCTGAGTCAATAAGTCACATGTCGTCTCGTCAAGTCAATTGCTATAATTCTACAGAACCATCATATTTCTAAACACCCTCTGATCAGGTCCACTTCAGGTTTGAGTGGTTTGAGCCTGCAGGCCAGGAAACATTTCCAAGGGGCGTCCCCCATCCTGCTTCACACACATTTCACAGAGGGGAAAAAAAAACAGTGTTGTTAATTGCTCATTTGAAATATGCTTGCATCAATACTCCTTCCTCCATGACATGATTAAAGAAAATAAAACGTTCAAGACCGATGCCGCCTCAATATCAACGCAAGTGAACTTTGTTTATAACGCCAATTTATCAGTTATCCTTATTATTCTTTGTATACTAAAATGTATTTACCATCTTTTAGTTAATTAGTTATTTCTAGGAACATTTGTCAACCTAGTTGTTTCTAGGAAACATTTACAATCTAGTTATTTCTAATTAGTTATTTCTAGGGACCAATTCCAACCTCTCTATTTTTAGAAACATCTGTCAGCCCCTTAACCCCCTTTTGAAACAAAACTCTACCTTGTTTCAATTATGCCAAAGTTATTTGGTTAATAAATTGGAAATTGTGTCTAAATTTACCATCCTTTAACCTAAGCACTAGTGTCAGATGTTTCCTAAACCTCAGCCTATTGCCACCACTAATTTGGTTTTCACAACCATATAGCTAACTGTAATCTACGATATCATCTCATTTTCTTTAAAATTATAATCATTTACCAAAATGTACCCCTTGTGACACATCAGAATCCCAACATGCACTCCGCCAAGGACAACTGCAAAAACAAAAATATAAAAGTTAACTCGTTTTGGGGTCAGGAGCTGGGATCATTTCCCTTGCTTTCCTTAAGCTTCACCACAGAGTTACAGGAACCAGAAAAAGCAAGTCGTCAGATCCACCTGAGCACAGTATAACTGAGAATCATGAAGCCCGCGCTGGCAGGCCCCAAATGTCGCCTATGTGTTTCATTAAAAAATTTATCATAGCAACTGTAGTTTTGATCCCGGCTACTAAGATCAACGACAGATCCTCACAGATCAATATGGGGTGCGGCCTTTGCTGGTATGAGTGACTTCAGGACCATTTGTTCTCTTGTCTGTTTGGAGAACGTGTTCAGCTTTCTCTTGTTCCAGCCCCCAGTGAGACGTTCACTGGGTTCTGATTCTCGTCCGGACCCCCCAAATCCGGACCGTATATCCTGGCCATTTGTGTCTGATGACCATGTTTTGACAGTTCTTTGAGAAAGTCTTTGCCTCTGCTCGGCTGAAAGTTTTTGTGGACAGTCTTTTGTTCTTTTGGTGCCTTTGTTGTTTTCAGTCATTCCTTGCGTAAGCCCCTCAAAAGTTCTTGAGCAAGGTTGCATATGAGTCCAGCCATGTTGCATTGCACTAAAACCATAGATATACGGAAGGATCTGATGTCGTACATCTCCGTATCCTTCACATATACTTATACTTATATTTCCGGATATTCCCGGAAATGGCCCGCAATGATCCTTAAAAGATCCCAAAATCCCAAAATCCGGATACTTATCTTTGGCAGACCCTTGACGAATAACAGCCACATTTATTTTGGATCTGCCGAAGATAAGTATCCAGATTTTGGGATTTTTTAAGGATCATTGCGGGCCATTTCCGGGAATATCCGAACACAGATCCTTCCGTATATCTATGGTTTTAGTGCAGTGATTGTTTTTCTTCCCAGTGAAGTCACAGTGAGTCAGTTTCTGGACACACCTTCATATTAAATCTGATCCGATCTGATCAATAACCACAGTAGCTGAGATTCAAAAGTCAGATGCTGCATGTGTTTTGACAGAGGCCTATCTTAATGCATATTTACCATTATGTGTTCTGTATAGATGAGGTGGGATTCATAAGACTCACTCTTGCCGTTCCATCAACACTGTTCAATGAGGCTATTTAAAAAATTAAAAAATTAAAAAATCATTAACAGACCAGGATCAAATTAATTTTCTGTTAACAAGCTCTATTATGGATCCTTCGACGGAGGCATCTTTTAATCTGATCTGCACAACAGATCCAAAACATTAGTTTACCTAAAAGTGAAATAATCAATTTACCCTGAAACCAAAAAATACTGTAGCCTATTTTTATTTTAGAAAATATAATTTACTATTTCCTAAGACCCCCTTGCTAGTATACAGTCTATGATAATTAGCCAATTCCTTGAGCCTTCTAAGATCTGCCTTCTTGTTGGATTTATTTATGTATCGTGTATATTTTCATGTCTAAACCGCACAGCTAGATGCCCTCCTAAATTGTCAATTTGAAATTATTAAGCTCAGTGGCTCATTTATTCAAAGTAAAAATATGGGCTCGTTCATTTTGGCCTGTTGTTCCAGGTATATAACTACAGGTGTGTCAAACTCATTTTGATCTGGGGGCCGCATACAGCTTAATCTGATCTCAAGGGGGTCAGACCAGAATACTCATTCTAAAGGTCCACTTTTTGTTTTTGTATTAGTGCAAAGAATAAATACATTATAAAAATATTAACATTAAATTAATTGTCCTTTTACACTTTTACTCAGTTTAACATTTAAGTGCATTACATATTAAAAAACTGATCAGTGATTGCACGTTTTAAAACATTTATTCAACAAACTGTTTTGTTAAATACCCTGATGCATGCTCAATAATCCAGGTAGAAAAATCTAAAAAACTAAATCTGGGCTTCTGGACATACAAAAAAAACAGTTTTGTTAAAACCCTTTCCTGCATGTTAAAAGTGCATCAAAATTTAGAAATGAATGAATTTTAAATCCATTTTCCACATCTAGGAAGCAACTGTGAACCCATAAATTGAGCTTCGAGCGTAGCTGTTTTATTACTGCAGATTTTTAAGAAAATAGCGTTTATTATTATTATTATTTTTTTTTTTAATAATTCAGATTCATCTGCGGGCCGACTAAAGCCCCCTGCCGGGTCTTTGTCATCCCTTAGTCGATTTTTAAAGTCCAACTCTCCACTTATTATAAATTGAGATTCAATTTATGTCCTCAATAGATTAAAATTAAAGATGTATTTATTTAAGACCTGTCTGTGAGGGCTACTCCCTCCTTAGCACTTTGAGATTTCCATTAATGAAAAGTGCGTTATAAATTGAATTCATTACTATTATTATTTATTCTTCAAACCCCAATCTGTCCTCTTCTTTTATTCATCTGACTCCAAACAGTTATTAAACTCTGTACCTGCATCCCTTTACTTTTATTAAATGTTTCAGAACGAATAACCCAACTGGATGACTAAATTAAAAAATAAAGTGACTCCGACCTGTTTTTGGTTTTTTCTAGAAATTATTATGCTCCTGTCTGCAGTACCTTTTTTCGTCCATCAGGGGTCTCCATTATACTCAGGCTCAATGTTGCCAGCTGTACGATAATTTTGCCCTCTGTACGATCAATAATCCCGAAAAAGGCCAAAAATACAATAATTTCGCCATTCTGTGAACGTGTAGTTGTGACCGGTTTCCATCAGCCTGTCGCAACTGTCTGTCGGAGTTTTTTGTGAACCCTGAAGGCGTCTTGAAATTCCAGCTAATCGTGCTTTTCCAAATGTGACAGAAGACTTTCTGTAGAGCTCATTAATTACCACCAGACAATAATGCGTATTAATGTCTATGGTTCCCCCCAGTACTGACGCCACAAAGCTGTGAGTGCCTGTTAAACGCTACAGTATTCAACAATAGAGTGACTATCGAGCATACTTATTTTGTTTATGATGGGTGTACGATAATCCTACATTTCTCACCTGGCAACCCTGCTCAGGCTATACACGAAACGACTGTCTTTTGCGTCCCCATAGTTGCCAAGTCCGCTTATTTCGAGCGGCATTGGGCTTGTTTTTCCCTGGAGTCGCTTTCAAATTTGATCATCCGCTTGTGGCGGGTTTTCATTTTTGCTTCTCGCGGACATTGAGTCGCTTATTTGTGCTTGTTTTGAAGGAGCTGATCGCTTCTTTCGGTCTAGAGATCTGGCAACCCTGCTCTTCCGGTCAACGCTCACAAGACGTGGACATTCACTGGAACTATTCACAAAAGTACGTCTTCCAAATTGGTAATCCACTTTCTTTGCTTCTTATATTGGAAAATGCAAGTATGATATCGTTCGGTTCTACCTCCTCACGTCCTATACACAAATTATGACGTCTCGTAAACCACGTCGGACCTAATGGCTCGTTAGCTTTGCTGTTAGCTGCTAAGTTCGTCTACAAAAACCAACTTTGGATTATTTTAAGTCGATATTGTTTATCTACACGACGCGCCACTGTACGCTTTGTTAGCGAATCCGATGTGAGCTGTCTACCGTTACAAAGTTATAAAATGTCCGCTAACGGGAGGTTCACTGCAATTTTCCAACTTTCCCGTTTGTCTAAGTGTTATAACCTAAAATTATTGAGATAGAATGTCATAATCCTTTTTGATCAATCCTTCCAACTGTGACGGTTCATTCGGCCCTAATTAATTTGTCTCGAACTGTCCGCAAATATTTTATTTGTTTATTCAAAAAACTGTACAATCCTGAGGCCTTCTAGCCTGGTTAAAACCAGACCCTCGTTCAGAGCTGAGCTGAAGTTCTATTTTTTCATTTCACCCACATTCACGCTGTAGAAAATGATCTAGTCCTGTTAAAATGGAGAAGTGTAAACCGTTTTAATGTAATGTTTATTTTGTGTTTCAGGAACCCAGCACCAACTCCTGAGGAGGTGGAGAATTCGTTTATTACTCTATTAACTGCTGTATCTAAATAAAACTGTTCTAACTTCAGCGCCTCAATGTTTGTTTCATATTTAATCTTCAGATAGCTTGTGAAAAGTTTAAGAAGAAAAAACAATCCATAAATATGTCATACAGGCTAAAAAAATACAGTAGTCATTATTTTCCTCCTTCTGTTTTTGAATTCTTTAAAGTCCATGACTCACCATGTTTTCAAATTGCATCGCCATTATTTATTTGTTTATTTAAAAATAATACAGGAGCGTTTATTTATATTGTAGAGAAATAACGCTAAATGTGTTATTTCATGATTCATAGCAGATTTTTAGCAAAAGCTCCGGGAAGATCTGCCCCTCTCTTTTTTCTCTCCCCGTGGGTCGGGAGTTCAGAAAGGTAGCCGCGCAGCGGAGCTCTGAGCGCGCGTGCCCCGTGCTCTCTGGACAGAACCGAGCCCTGAGTCAACGAAAAGAACTTCAAAGGTAACAGCAGAACGGGGAGCCAGGGAGAAGACGAGAGAAGCCGCGCGGCTCTTGCTCCTCTCTGGGCAGAAGCTGAGAGGCTTTGAGAGCAGCGAGCAACAGTCCGCAGCGGTGTTATATCTTATTAAAACGTCTATAAAATAAATAAAAAATAAAAACAGAGCACTGGTCCAGTTGTACACACAAATGCACCAAGAAATATGCAGTTTTAACTCCCATTTTTTAAAGATATGTATGGGAACAATTAAATAAATAACAAGTAGGACAGTGCTTTTATTGAGGCAAAAAGAAAATATTGTGATATCAAGGTATTTTACTTAATAATTTCTGTATATAGCCTGTTTCAGCTTTTTCAGCTAATTCTACATTTTTTAATCCAACTTTTCAGCCTAATTTAGCAAAACCATGCTCTTGCTATTTTTTTTCTATCATTCTAATTAACTTAAACTGTTTATTTTCATTAGACCAATGTTTTTCAATCTTTTTGGAGCCAAGGCACAGTGTTTTCATTGAAAAAATCACGAGGCACACCACCAACCAGAATTGTAAACAGAGATACTGTACTCTGTATCCGCCTATATTAAATATATAGTCATTCTTATCATAGTGTCTTGAATAGAAATGAAATAAACACAGAAATGTATTTTTATCATATTTTATATTTCTTATTTCAATGTGGTCTTGTGACTGTTACATGCTCAAAGCAGCAAGGGGCGATATGTACCATTTAAGTTTACCGGTATATATATATATATATTTTTTTTTTGGGTACTTCATTGTGTATTTTATGAGTGTGGACAAAGTCAAACACTAAAGCTGTTTAGAAAACCACTTGGTTTCTAAACTTAAAAATATTTAGATCACAGATCAAAAGTTTAAACTGAGAGCCTGTATCATTTTAAGGGAAAAATATGTTGTTTCAAAATTTCATAGCGTCTACAAATCCCCAAAAAAATTGGGATAAATCCATTTTTCCCACTGTGCCGTAGTAAGTGGACCCCTTATAGCCTTGGCCCCTTCTCGGCCCCCCCAGCAATAAAAGTCTAGCTCCGCCACTGGTCCAGAGCAGCACAGCGCTGCAGAGAGAGAGAGACGAGTCACGCAGGTGAGGCAGGCAAGCTGACGTGCGCTAAAACTGTGTGTGTGTGTGTGTGTGCGCGCGCGTGTGTAGTAGGAGCAGGAGACATTTTAGCTGCGTTCTGGACAGGCCAACTTTTGCACTTCATTCACGCGTGACTCTGACACCATGAAAAGAACCTTCTGAGTATAAAATAAGATTGGTATGTGTGTTGACTCCTCACATGGCAGGAAACCATTATTTTAGAACATAAAAAAGGATTTAGTATTCTGTGACTAATTTTATTCTATTTTTAACTGGTCCAGATTTGGAACTCTTATCAGATTATTTTATCAGCGAAAGTCAGCGCATCCATTTCAAAACTCTCACCCTAGTCCCGCCCTTACTTATTTAATCTCGAATTATAAGTAAGTCTAAATTGTCACTGTTTTAAACTAGACACCACCTAGTAAGTTTACAGTTTAAACTTGGTCTCAGAGTTACAGGGTCAGCGGCGAATAAATTATTTATTTATTCTAAAACCCCGACCCCTCTGTTCCAAACGCCCGTCGGCATTTGGGAGGCGCGACCACTGCGTGTTTTTACCTGGGACTTGGGTATTATTATTTTATTTTACGTATACGTATACTTGTCTTATTTCCTTATCTTACTGGAGTCCAACACACTGAGTTAAAATTTGCCTATTAATGTCCAATTTCAGATTTTTGTTGAAACAGGCAATCTGCTTACCTCATTGTTGTGTAGACCGGTCACTGATCAGTGCTCTGGACTCCCGCTCGTCCTTTCCTGTCCGCGCGTGCAACCAATCTCGGTAGGACCTCCAAATGTTGGCTTTGATTCTTATTCGCCCCGAATTCGTTATTTTGGTTTCACTTTGGATCAAAAAGGAGAGATACACTTAAACACGACAGACGCTCACTTAAAGTTCCAAACCAGTTTAATTAATCATAAGTTTAAAAGTCACAGAATACATTTGTTATATTTTATAAGCTATATATATATATATATATCTCATATGAGAAGACAGAGAGAGAAAGATTGGTTGCACGCGGACAGGAAAGGACGAGCGGGAGTCCAGAGCACTGATCAGTGACCGGTCTATACAACAATGAGGTAAGCAGATTGCCTGTTTCAACAAAAATCTGAAATTGGACATTTATAGGCAAATTTTAATTCAGTGTGTTGGATTCCAGTAAGATAAGGAAATAAGGCGAGTAAGTATACGTATACGTGAAGTAAATAATAATACCCAAGTCCCAGGTAAAAACACGCAGTGGTCGCGCCTCCCAAATGCCGACGGGCGTTTGGAACAGAGGGGTCGGGGTTTTAGAATAAATAAATAATTTATTCGCCGCTGACCCTGTAACTCTGAGACCAAGTTTAAACTGTAAACTTACTAGGGTGGTGTCTAGTTTAAAACAGTGACAATTTAGACTTACTTATAATTCGAGATTAAATAAGTAAGGGCGGGACTAGGGTGAGAGTTTTGAAATGGATGCGCTGACTTTCGCTGATAAAATAATCTGATAAGAGTTCCTGGACCAGATAAAAATAGAATAAAATTAGTCACAGAATACTAAATCCTTTTTATGTTCTAAAATAATGGTTTCCTGCCATGTGAGGAGTCAACACATACCAATCTTATTTTATACTCAGAAGGTTCTTTTCATGGTGTCAGAGTCACGCGTGAATGAAGTGCAAAAGTTGGCCTGTCCAGAACGCAGCCAAAATGTCTCCTGCTCCTACTACACACACACACTTTTAGCGCACGTCAGCTTGCCTGCCTCACCTGCGTGACTCGTCTCTGCTCTCTCTCTGTCTCTCTCTGCAGCGCTGTGCTGCTCTGGACCAGTGGCGGAGCTAGACTTTTATTGTTGGGGGGGGCGAGAAGGGGCCAAGGCTATAAGGGGTCCACTTACTACGGCACAGTGGGAAAAATGGATTTATCCCAATTTTTTGGGGATTTGTAGACGCTATGAAATTTTGAAACAACATATTTTTCCCTTAAAATGATACAGGCTCTCAGTTTAAACTTTTGATCTGTGATCTAAATATTTTTAAGTTTAGAAACCAAGTGGTTTTCTAAACAGCTTTAGTGTTTGACTTTGTCCACACTCATAAAACACACAATGAAGTACCCAAAAAAAAAATACCGGTAAACTTAAATGGTACATATCGCCCCTTGCTGCTTTGAGCATGTAACAGTCACAAGACCATATTGAAATAAGAAATATAAAATATGATAAAAATACATTTCTGTGTTTATTTCATTTCTATTCAAGACACTATGATAAGAATGACTATATATTTAATATAGGCGGATACAGAGTACAGTATCTCTGTTTACAATTCTGGTTGGTGGTGTGCCTCGTGATTTTTTCAATGAAAACACTGTGCCTTGGCTCCAAAAAGGTTGAAAAACACTGGTCTAATGAAAATAAACAGTTTAAGTTAATTAGAATGATTTTTTTAAAATAGCTAAACAAGAGCATGGTTTTGCTAAATTAGGCTGAAAAGTTGGATTAAAAATGTAGAATTAGCTGAAAAAGCTGAAACAGGCTATATACAGAAATTATTAAGTAAAATACCTTGATATCACAATATTTTTTGCCTCAATAAAAGCACTGTCCTACTTGTTATTTATTTAATTGTTCCCATACATATCTTTAAAAAATGGGAGTTAAAACTGCATATTTCTTGGTGCATTTGTGTGTACAACTGGACCAGTGCTCTGTTTTTATTTTTTATTTATTTTATAGACGTTTTAATAAGATATAACACCGCTGCGGACTGTTGCTCGCTGCTCTCAAAGCCTCTCAGCTTCTGCCCAGAGAGGAGCAAGAGCCGCGCGGCTTCTCTCGTCTTCTCCCTGGCTCCCCGTTCTGCTGTTACCTTTGAAGTTCTTTTCGTTGACTCAGGGCTCGGTTCTGTCCAGAGAGCACGGGGCACGCGCGCTCAGAGCTCCGCTGCGCGGCTACCTTTCTGAACTCCCGACCCACGGGGAGAGAAAAAAGAGAGGGGCAGATCTTCCCGGAGCTTTTGCTAAAAATCTGCTATGAATCATGAAATAACACATTTAGCGTTATTTCTCTACAATATAAATAAACGCTCCTGTATTATTTTTAAATAAACAAATAAATAATGGCGATGCAATTTGAAAACATGGTGAGTCATGGACTTTAAAGAATTCAAAAACAGAAGGAGGAAAATAATGACTACTGTATTTTTTTAGCCTGTATGACATATTTATGGATTGTTTTTTCTTCTTAAACTTTTCACAAGCTATCTGAAGATTAAATATGAAACAAACATTGAGGCGCTGAAGTTAGAACAGTTTTATTTAGATACAGCAGTTAATAGAGTAATAAACAAATTCTCCACCTCCTCAGGAGTTGGTGCTAGGTTCCTGAAACACAAAATAAACATTACATTAAAACGGTTTACACTTCTCCATTTTAACAGGACTAGATCATTTTTTACAGCGTGAATGTGGGTGAAATGAAAAAAATAGAACTTCAGCTCAGCTCTGAATGAGGGTCTGGTTTTAACCAGGCTAGAAGGCCTCAGGATTGTACAGTTTTTTGAATAAACAAATAAAATATTTGCGGATAGTTCGAGATAAATTAATTAGGGCCGAATGAACCGTCACAGTTGGAAGGATTGATCAAAAAGGATTATGACATTCTATCTCAATAATTTTAGGTTATAACACTTAGACAAACGGGAAAGTTGGAAAATTGCAGTGAACCTCCCGTTAGCATAGCATATGCCTAACAGCGGACATTTTATAACTTTGTAACGGTAGACAGCTCACATCGGATTCGCTAACAAAGCGTACAGTGGCGCGTCGTGTAGATAAACAATATCGACTTTAAATAATCCAAAGTTGGTTTTTGTAGACGAATTTAGCAGCTAACAGCAAAGCTAACGAGCCACTAGGTTCGACGTGGTTCACGAGACGTCTTATAATTTGTGTATAGGACGTGAGGAGGTAGAACCGAACGCATCATAATTGCATTTTCCAATATAAGAAGCAGAGAAAGTGGATTACCAATCTGGAAGACGTACTTTTGTGAATAGTTCCAGTGAATGTACACGTCTTGTGAGCGTTGACCGGAAGAGCAGGGTTGCCAGATCTCTAGACCGAAAGAAGCGATCAGCTCCTTCAAAACAAGCACAAATAAGCGACTCAATGTCAGCGAGAAGCAAAAATGAAAACCTACCACAAGCGGATGATCAAATTTGAAAGCGACTCCAGGGAAAACAAGCCCAATGCCGCTTGAAATAAGCGGATTTGGCAACTATGGGGACGCAAAAGACAGTCATTTCGTGTAAAGCCTGAGCTGGGTTGCCAGGTGAGAAATGTAGGATTATCGTACACCCATCATAAACAAAATAAGTCACTCTATTGTTGAATACTGTAGCGTCTAACAGGCACTCACAGCTTTGTGGCGTCAGTACTGGGGGGAACCATAGACATTAATACACATTATTGTTTGGTGGCAACTAAAGAGCTCTACAGAAAGTCTTCTGTCACATTTAGAAAAGCACAATTAGCTGGAATTTCAAGATGCCTTCAGGGTTCACAAAAAACTCCGACAAACAGTTGCGACAGGCTGATGGAAACCGATCACAACTAAACGTTCACAGAATGGCGAAATTATTGTATTTTTGGCCTTTTTTGGGATTATCGACCGTACATCGTACAGAGGGCAAAATTATCGTACAAATACGAAAATTATCGTACAGCTGGCAACACTGAGCCTGAGTATAATGGAGACCCCTGATGGACGAAAAAAGGTACTGCAGACAGGAGCATAATAATTTCTAGAAAAACCAAACATAGGTCGGAGTCACGTTTATTTGTAATTTAATTCAGTCATCCAGTTGGGTCATTCGTTCTGAAACATTTAATAAAAGTAAAGGGATGCAGGTACAGAGTTTAATAACTGTTTGGAGTCAGATGAATAAAAGAAGAGGACAGATTGGGGTTTGAAGAATAAATAATAATAATAATAATAATAATAATAATAATAATAATAATAATAATAATAATAATAATAATAATAATAATAATAATAATAGTAATGAATTCAATTTATAACGCACTTTTCATTAATGGAAATCTCAAAGTGCTAAGGAGGGAGTAGCCCTCACAGACAGGTCTTAAATAAATACATCTTTAATTTTAATCTATTGAGGACATAAATTGAATCTCAATTTATAATAAGTGGAGAGTTGGACTTTAAAAATCGACTAAGGGGTGACAAAGACCCGGCCCGCGGGCCGCATCCGGCCCGCCAGGGGGTTTTAGTCGGCCCGCAGATGAATCTGAATTATTAAAAAAAAAAAAATAAACGCTATTTTCTTAAAAATCTGCAGTAATAAAACAGCTACGCTCAAAGCTCAATTTATGGGTTCACAGTTGCTTCTTAGATGTGAAAAATGGATTTAAAATTCATTCATTTCTAAATTTTGATGCATTTTTAACATGCAGGAAAGGGTTTTAACAAAACTGTTTTTTTTGTATGTCCAGAAGCCCAGATTTAGTTTTTTAGATTTTTCTACCTGGATTATTGAGCATGCATCAGGGTATTTAACAAAACAGTTTGTTGAATAAATGTTTTAAAACGTGCAATCACTGATCAGTTTTTTAATATGTAATGCACTTAAATGTTAAACTGAGTAAAAATGTAAAAGGACAATTAATTTAATGTTAATATCTTTATAATTTATTTATTCTTTGCACTAATACAAAGTAGAGGTGTCGTTTCTTCGCCCGAGCCCGACCCTACCCGAGCCCTACCCGACTTCGGGTAGGGCTCGGGCCATATTTTTGCGTTTGATTGGCGGGCCGGGTCGGGCTCGGGCTTTGATGTGGTTTTTTTTAATCATACAGCACAAACAAAACTAAATAAAAATGCACACAATATAAAATTGTTTTAATCTGCTTGTAAAGAATATAAGGCAGTAAGTTTACTGATGAGGAAATAATTAATAGAGTGAATTTAGATGGTGAAAACCGCAGCGCAGCCACTAAATTGCGCAACTCAGCCAGAGAGCAGGCGCGCAGCGCGCGCCTGGACAGCGTCTCCCCCGACATGCTGGACTTTTTAGTGACATTTCTCGAACCATTTTACCGTGCACAGAGAGAACTGGAGGGTGACAAATATCCCACCAACCTGGTTTGTCTCTGGAATGAGAAACTGAAGCAACACTGCCAGTCCTCACACACAGACTCTCCGCAGCAGGTGTTTCTGCGCCGCAGACATGCAGAAGTGCTGGAGCGCAAAATTATTATCCACGACTTGCACAGAGTTGCATTATTTCTGTGGCCTAACTTTAACAAGCTCAAAATTATGTCACCAGCTGACGTGCGTCAGGTGCACGCTCACGTCCGCACACTGCTCTCATCTGCGGCGGAACAAGTTGCCGCATTCCTGACATTCCTGAAGCTTCAACATCAAAAGTCACCGCGAGCAGCGCGCTCACACCTCCTCCATCAAAACACAGAAGAACAACATCAAGTTCTTTTGCTGAGTGGGAGAACGCAGTAAAAGCTTAATAAATAAACGTAGTGTTTTTTTTTTTTGTTGTTTTTTTTTTTTTTAATCGGGTAGGGTCGGGTCGGGCGGTGATTTCTAGGAAATCAGCGGGCTCCCTCGGGCTTGGGTAATTAAACTAAGGGCTCGGGTAGGGTAGGGCCGTGGATTTCCGGCCCGATGACAGCTCTAATACAAAGACAAAAGTGGACCTTTGGAATGAGTATTCTGGTCTGACCCCCTTGAGATCAGATTAAGATGTATGCGGCCCCCAGATCAAAATGAGTTTGACACCCCTGGACTAATAGTTATATACCTGGAACAACAGGCCAAAATGAAAGAGCCCACATTTTACTTTGAATAAATGAGCCACTGAGCTTAATAATTTCAAATTGACAATTTAGGAGGGCATCTAGCTGTGCGGTTTAGACATGAAAATATACACGATACATAAATAAATCCAACAAGAAGGCAGATCTTAGAAGGCTCAAGGAATTTGCTAATTATCATAGACTGTATACTAGCAAGGGGGTCTTAGAAAACCGTACATTGTATGTTCTGAAATAAAAGTAGGCTACAGTATTTTTTGGTTT
This sequence comes from Garcialebias charrua, assembly GCA_038048925.1. Lineage (NCBI taxonomy): Eukaryota > Metazoa > Chordata > Actinopteri > Cyprinodontiformes > Rivulidae > Garcialebias > Garcialebias charrua. The sequence continues at coordinate 266 of JBBPBX010003856.1, read as the reverse complement.
CAGGGTAAATTGATTATTTCACTTTTAGGTAAACTAATGTTTTGGATCTGTTGTGCAGATCAGATTAAAAGATGCCTCTGTCGAAGGATCTATAATAAAGCTGGTTAACAGAAAATTAATTTGATCTTGGTCTGTTAATGATTTTTTAATCTTTTTTAATTTTTTAAATAGCTTCATTGAACAGTGTTTGTGGAACGGCAAGAGTGAGTCTTATGAATCCCACCTCATCTTTACAGAACACATAATGGTAAAACATGCATTAAGGT
>JBBPBX010003855.1:62922-74871 GCA_038048925.1 Garcialebias charrua | reverse complement strand
GAAAGAGATTGCACAATTTCATTTTTAAGGTTTGGTGCAATCTATAATTTCTCATAAAAAGACAATACGGACAAAGGCAATACAGCAGTCCCACGCTACTTTGCGGTTTGTTTATCTCTATCGCGGTTTTTCAACATAAGATTGGACATATAACACAATTGACTGATTGGTGGATCAGCATGGATTTTTTAAATTTAAAATAAATTATTTAAAATTATTTAGCACCTGCTGCACATTTGTGCAACCCTTACTGCAGGATAAACTTCCTGTTGCAGCTGATCAGCTGTTCTTCATGCAGAGCGTAGACGTGGGCGTGGGCAAGAGCGCTTGCAGGTGGCAAAGAGCAGAGGAGGCAGGAGCTGAAAGCCTGACATTTTGTGCTCTTTAAAGTGCAACTAAACCCAAAATTAACTTTTTTTAGCTGATAAACTCCCTAGAATGTGTTTAAAATGTTATCTAGCACTATGGCTGTGTTTATTCTCACATAATTGTGCATATCTGTGTAAATTGGCAATATTTGGCAATATTTGGTCTAAAAATGTGTTTACGGTAGTTCTATGGGTTGAACTGGTGGATTACACCTTAATTTTCTTATTTGTGCAAACGCTCATGTGTGACATGTCTGCTCATGTGTGATGTCACACAGGTGGTTCAAGCAGAGCCAATCCCCTGCAGAGATGAGAAGTGCATACCTTATATGGAAGTGCTGCATTTCACTCCTGACAAGCGGTTTTATTTTTATTTTCATTTTCATTGTTTTAGGCCTTTGGTTTTGGATGGAATGGGTGGAATAGATAAATACATCTACATGTTTATTCTTTGTTGTTGCTTGGTGTATGTTGTTGGCTAGAGGCCCTGTTTACACGGACACTGTGTGGGGGAAACACAACTTTTGGGTATGTTAATTAGGTTGAAAGTTTTGCGTTGACATGGGCGAATTCTGTGGATACGACTCTCTCCCCCCACCCCCCGTACTCATGAATTTACTGTAGTTACCATGCTGGGCCATTAGATGGCGCTGTGATTTTTGGAACCTTCACTACTGCGCATGCGTGCCACTGCTGCCTGATGTAAACAGAGCAGACGAGGCAGCCTGTTTTCCTCTCTGGCTAAAAGTTCAGCTACTACAAGTTGTTGTCAACAAGTTAACAACAAGTTAAAGCTGGAATTTGGATAAGAGTCAACAGATTTGACACCAAGTGGGGCCGCTTCATCTAGCAAGCTGCACACCAGTTGCTGACTGGACCGGAACCGCGTCAACATGTCTGACTTTAGTCCGTGAGAATCAGCTGATTTACAGCAGCGCTACAAGGTAAACAATGTTCTTAATAATGTTTCCTTGTGTTTAGTTCGATCACAGAACAACCAACTGAGGTTTTATTTTTATTTTTTTCCTGCGAGGTCGAAGCTGTCGTTCCACGAAGCGGACCGGCGGTTCGGATGTGGGTCCAGTTTCCACCAGGATGAAAACAACAGAGTCCAGTTCATTAAAGTTCGGTTAACGTGTTTTTAAAAGTGTTCAATTTAATTCTCAGTGTTTGTGACATGAGTTTGTGGTGTTGGATAAATAAATAAATTAAAAATCAACCTGGTGTCTTCATTTTCAGCAGCATGTTAGGCATGACGTAACGAGTCCAGATAGCTTCATTTAGCTCAGATAAATGTAAATATCTCCCACGCTAACATAAATACTGTTTATTATTGTTAAACTGTTAATATATAGCACATTTAGTATGTTATAGTGCAGCGTGACACGTGAAATGTCCGACTGCCTCGTTAACAGCGACAACTGGATCCAGGCAGCTGGCTCTCTTCCAACACAGATGCAGGTAAGGTGTAGAATAATTAAATATGAGAATCAAAATATATTCCATCAGCTATAGTTCAGAAAGTGGTGCGTGTGTCCTCTGTCCAGTCCACCGCCATTGTTAAAATGCCGGCTGTCTGCGCGTGCGTGCTGCGTGCATGTGTTCAAACAAAAGCTCCACGGGAGATGTTTACATTATCAACGGGGGGTCTGCGAAAAAGTTCCACTTTGAGAGCTGGGTTCAAAAACCATCGGAGTCATCGAGGGGGGCCAGCAGCGCCGTGTAGGTGATAAGCAAAGTCGCAAAGAGAAAGTAGCGGTTACACTCAAAATATGCGCCGTGTAAACTGGCCCTTAATTTGTTTTAGGTTGTTGCAGGTGGAGGCGTGAACAAAAACACAACTCTACCTCCACCCTTCCTTGTCTCTCGACACACCCATTTTCAGGGAGATTTTGGAAGGAGGAGTTACCATCTCAACCTGGGTTTAGTCTCACTTTAAGAGTGTTTAGAGTTTAGAAACAATGGGCCTCATGCAAGAACCGTTCGTACGCACAGATTTGTTCTTAAACTGTGCGTACGAGTGATTTAGGATCATTTGTGGCATTCAACAATGTTTTCGTATCCTAAGATTTTTTTCAGATACGAACAAAATTTACGTGTGGTCCAGACCTGTCGTATATTTTACGAGCAGCCAGTCTGCTGTTATCCAGACGGATTTTCTTCACTAATAACTTTATATTTCATTAGTTTGAAGATATTTTGAGTTGAAAATGAATCACAATCTATAATTATGTTGAAAAGAGGCTGTTCTGTTTGAATTAGAATTATAATATTAAATGCGACCCGACCCCGGATAAGCGGAAGAAAATGGATGGATGGATGGATAAATGCAACGACACAAATTGGTTAAATTAAAATAAAGCAGCTATTAATTTTGTTGTATAGCACTACAATATTAATATGAAGTTAATTGAAGTTTCGAGACATTTTAAAATGCTTTTGTTCAAAAACACATCGGACACTTGCATGTGGGCGGGGGTAGCGGTGCGCGACAGCTCTTCTGAATAAGTGAAACTATAATGTAACACAGTTGTTTACACTAAAATTAAAAATATTTGACCAAAGAAAAACCAGAGCAGGGCTGGAGAGATAAATACGATTTTTATTTCTGTGACTGTACAACCCACGGGAGACATGACATTACCTGTAATGAATGAATGAATGAAATGTGCTGTAGCACATTTCATTCATCGGCTTTAAAGCAGAGTCACAGCTGACGCTGCTAAAAATTACAGATTTATAATATTATAATATTAACTGCAACGACACAAATTGGTTAACTTGGTTAAATTAAAATAAAGCGGCTTCACACCCACCGCCGCGGCCCGGACGGGTCGCGGACGAGTACGCGGGTACTCGGGGGCCGCGGCGGGTCACGGCCGAGCAGGACCGCCACGCCGCTGGGTACAAAGTTCCGTGGGCCGGCCGCGTGCCGAGGATCGCCGAGCGCCCCACGTCGACCCCCGTGCGCCTCCCGCACGTCGCGCCCGGGCCCACCCCCCGTGCCCCGGGGATGGTCCGTGCGCGCCGCACGTTTGAGTGGGTCCTCGGCTTTAAAGCAGATTCACAGCTGACGCTGCTAAAAATTACAGATTTATTTATTTAGTTAGTTAGTTATTTACTCTGAGAGCAGAACTTCAATCTCCGCACCAGTAAAGTTCTTCTTTATACTTCTCGCTGTCATCTTTATGAATGGACACTTCCTGCTCTCTGAGGCAGGAAACGTAGCCTTATATGGTGTTTTGAGGGGTGGGAATTATGTAAATGACCTCTCCGCGTGCACGAGCAGGTGGATAGAACAGGTGCAATTCATCATACGTACGCAGCTCATTTACACACTTTTCCTGAGGATAGAAGAGTTTGTTGAATCTGACGTGGCATGTTCGTACGAACGCTTCGTACGAACAAAAGTAAGAGAAATTTAGGATAAAAATACGAACATGTTCTTGCATGAGGCCCACTGTTTAGAATATTGCAAGAGTATGGGAAGGGTTTAAAATGTCTTTATATATAAATACTAAAATTACCTACTATTTACTACTTGTATACCTACTTCGCAGTTTTTCACTTATCCTGGGGCTTCAGGGTACGGATCCCCTGCTATAATCGAGGGACAACTGCATGCATTCTTTCAAGAAATGCTAAACCTTTACAGTATTTGTATGTTTCATTATCATAAAACTAAATATATATGCACAGCTGTAAAATTAACCTTGAGGTTATAATTGAACCACTTTGATCAGTTCACCCAAAAGACTGGACTGGATTCTACAAGAAAGGAGATGAACTCACACAATGTGAGCTAGATTGAGAGGCTTGTCTGGCATTTCAGGAAACATGGGGTGGAGGGGCTCTCCGCTGGATGCACAGCTCAGTGACTTACTGAGGACATGGGATAACTTCTTAGCCGGGGATTTCTGCAGGAGGAACACAGACGTGACACGTGAGGACGTTTTTATTTCATCAAACGTGCGGCATCAGTGCAGGAATACTGTCCCCGGCATCCAACACTCAGAGTAAAAATAGCCTCAATGACTGGCCTATAATGCAGACACACCTCCCTTAGCCCCCACTCCTCCCCTCCTTACCCATGACGTATACTCCTTCATTTGGTGCTGGTTGCTATGGGAACCACTGGCATGCCCCCTCCAGAAGCAGTCCTGACAGAGCTGGTAATTATGACATTGCTGGCAGCGATAGCGGAAGCCCATCATACTCTCAGTGTGGCAGTAGGAGCACTCGACCGGGTGAAAGACTGCAGGGGGTGGAGAGAGGAGGGGTAGCACACACACACACAAACAAATACATAAACAGATGTGACAATAACTGGGATGTTTTGTGCACTGCAGGGAGGACAGGATTCATTTCATTAACATTAGTACAGTTGTGGCGAGATATCGGCCGCGTTTCGTTGAAAGTTGCTTGCCTAGCAGCGCAGCCCGAGCTCAATACGTGCGCGCATGTTTCTTCCGCTCACATGCTTGTGATGATGACTGCATCGCAGAAACACACGGGCACTCGGCGTGTAATGCCAATGAGCGGATGTGTAAATGGTAAATGGAGCTTACTTATAGAGCGCTTTCCAGCCCCCTATGAGGGGCCCCCAAGCGCTTCACAGTACCAGCCATCCACCCATTCCAGGGGCGTAGGCAAGGGGGGTTCGGACGAACCGCCCACTTTGCCTATGGAGTCCCATCTAGGGATTTTATGAGGGGCGGTTCGTTTAAAGGAGAAGTTGACCAGGATAAAGCAACACACCTCAGTAGCTCAATGGAAACGCGTTGGGTTGCCATTCCAAACCTTATGGGTTCAATTCCCACATGGTACAACGTTTTTTTATATTTTATTCATTCCAGATTAAAAAAACACAAGAAAACTATTTACAAAACAACAAGAAATAAAACAATGCATGAAATGAAAGGAAGCAGAAGAAGAAAATAATCTTATTATATCTGCCCCTTCTCAAACAATTTTTTTTTTCAAACACTCGATTCAAACAACTTATTTTACGTTTGTCTTTTATTGGATAAAAAAAGTAGAATGTGTTAACAGGCATATTAACTCCTTTTTTTTAATCCAATAAAAGACAAACGTAAAATAAGTTGTTTGAATCGAGTGTTTGAAAAAAAATTGTTTGAGAAGGGGCAGATATAATAAGATTATTTTCTTCTTCTGCTTCCTTTCATTTCATGCATTGTTTTATTTCTTGTTGTTTTTGTAAATAGCTTTCTTGTGTTTTATTAATCTGGAATGAATAAAAAAAAAAAAAAACATTGTACCATGTGGGAATTGAACCCATAAGGTTTGGAACGGCAACCCAACGCATTTCCATTGAGCTACTGAGGCGTGTTTATCTTACAAGGTCCACATTTATTTTAAATGAACCGCCCCTCATAAAATTATGGCTACGCCCATGCATTCATACACACATTCATACACCGGTAGTGGCAGACTGCCATGCAAGGCGCTGCCAGTCCTACAGGATATGTGCACGCACAGGTTTTCACAGTGTGCGTGTCGGAACAATTGTGTGATTGCGATGCGGAGCGGAACTTTGCATTTTTCGCACGCTTTCCCTCATCTTACCGTTCTCCACGTTGGCGAGCCGATGCATGAGTGGCAACCACACCAAGCACTGAGGAGGCGGGTCTGACATCAGCGTGTCGAGGAACGTGTTGAGGGAGACCTTTTTCTTTTGACGATCCGTGTAAAAGAGAGTGAGAGTCATCTCAACGCAGACAATAACCGATGTTCCAAACTGTGGTTGACGAGCCCTCACCTGCTGCGCGAAACACGCCCGTGCAGCTTGTTCGGTGTAGCCAAAAGAAGGCCCCTCAAACACCGCCATGGGCAACTTCAGAACTTCCCGCAGAAACAGGTCAAACTGCGAATGCACCAATATTCCAGCAGAATCGGATATCTGGGAAAAGATATCTGGAAACAATAAGGGGGGGGGGGTTAATACAAATTAATTGAGCTAATCACCAGTTGCAACAACAGTTGGCTAATTACAGAATCACACAATACAATTATCCCACTTGTTTGTGTAAACACATCAAAGTAAAGCAGTTATAATGATAAGCTGGAATGACACGCCAGCTCTCCTCTTTTTTCCCTCTCTTACAAGCTGCTACTCCCACAGATTTAGTACATTATTTAATAAACTCCGACCTATCACATAATAAATAATGTCTTGTGCAGAGCACCAGCTTGAAATGAACTGCTGCTGTGTGTAAAACTACACGACACACACAGAACAACCAGCAATACGATTGTAATATTAAATCTAACACAGCACATTAAACTAGAAAATGTAAAGTTTATAAAATCATTATGGTGTTTTTTTTTCTTCTAATAGGTCGATGATTTAAATGCTTTTCAGTGTTAAAAGTTGTTTCTTACATCTCAGTTTATCCATTATTTTCCCTCCACAGATGGTTGCAAGGGCAGTCTTCACAACGAAAACACACATCTTGCCATGACCTTCCCTAAAATTAAGCAAAAAATACAAAACAAAAAACAAATATGTAATCCTTTAAATTGACACATGAAAAACAAAATTCTACCAGCCATAGAATTTGACTCTTAAAGATAAAGAAAAATCTATTAGACCCCATATGTTAAAGTCAAGGCCCGCGGACCAGATCCGGCCCGCAAATTAATTATCTATGGCCCCCTGGATGATATTTAATTACTATTAGAAACGGCCCGCAGGCCACAGCTGCCCGCTGGTGTTTTGCACGCACCAACACTACATTCCCCACAATGCAACGGTAGTAGGGATGGGGCCGATCCGATCCGGAGTCGTGTCTCATGAACCAACAAGACCCGCCTCACGTCACATTCAGGAAATCCATTTCATAGTTTGCAGCCAGCTACAACGTGCGGACTGAGTGAGTAGCACTTTAGCTAACAGCTAGCCAACTTTTCATCGTAACATGTCCGCTGTGTGGAAGTATTTTACACTAAACACCACAAGACAGCAACGTGCAATGTCTGCAGAGCCATAGCGCCACATTAAACCGCGGTCAAGTTAGTTTTACGTTGGACATTCGAGCTCTGGGGCTTCAGCGGGACGCCACTCTCGCTGAACCGAAACAGGGAGACCGACCGCGGCCAGCTGCGTCCAGTCCGACCCGCTGTCTGACCGTCTCGTAGGAGGGACAGGCTGAGAGCGGCTGACTGAAATCAGAGCGCCCGCCCCGGATTGAACAATAAAAACACACCGCTGAAGCCACAGAGCTCAAATGTTCACCGAGAAGTTGCTAAACTTCATCATAATTAATGACCAACAGCTATCAGCTGTAGATAATGAAGGATTTCACAGATTGATACTTGCAGCCAACAGTAAACAATCATAAAAAAGCATATTAATTAAAAATCCCAAGAAAACTGTTTTAAAAACAAAACAAAACGAAACATAAACAGCTACAGTATAAAACAATGTAAAATACTAAAAGCAGGAACAGGTCTGTGTTGATTTATGCCAAGAACTTAGCAGATGTAAAGCCATTTAATATATTTTTTTAATTCATTTATTCATTCTTTTAACAGAGACAAATTAAAACAAATTCATCAAAAAGAAAACATTGAATGAAAAGAGTGCAGAAAGAAGAAAAAAAATTCTTATATCACCCCCTTATAATAAACATTGAACCAGTCCGGCCTTGGCTTGTAGCAAATTTGTTTTTTTGGCCCTCGGTGTACAGTATTTGACTTTGACACCCCTGTATTAGAGTAATTGTCAGCCTGAATTTTATTTTACTTTTAGTATCAAATATACTTGAAAAAGGGAGAAAAACAAAGAAAAGGAAACTGAGTGCACCCACATGCTGTGATATTACTGACACAAATGTTTTCTCATCTTGGCCGACACATTACGCCAACATTTCACGCTTCATTTGCTCACGTCAAAACCTCCGATGTGAAAGTTTCTGACCGTCATGTGATGGGTTACTTACGGGTCGTAGGCCGCCAGCAGGAAGTTGAGCAGCAGGCTGATGGACTGCTCCACGTTGATCTGGTGAGTGGTGGGCATGCGCTTGCTCAGCTGGTAGAAGATGGTGGACAGAACCACTTCTAGACGGGCCACAGCGAGCTCAGCGTTGGGCTCCATGTTGCTCAGGCCGTTCTCGCGGAAAGCCTCAACGACGTTCCAAATATCGACCAAGTGCACTGGAAACAGAGCGACACACCATCATCATCATCCTGTCTGGAGGGGGGGTTGTGTGAGCGGAGTGAAATGTAAATGGGATTCGACTCACAGTTGCATTTCTTCTGCACAAATCTGAGTTTACAGGCTGTTCTGTACGTTGACAACCGTATGGAATCCAAATCCTGGGCCCCTGAGGAAGATATGATCATTACATAAAACTGAAAATACTTTTTAAAACTAAAGAACAAAGAAAAGGAAAACTGACTGAACATCTGACCTGGAGTATGCCTCTGCCTCCTAAACCAAATACTGTATAGCAAAATCTAACAGTTGCTCTTATACAATCAACATGAAGGTAAAGGCTATTCAGTGGATTATTGAGCATGCATCAGGCTATTCAGTTCACTTCAGTTTAGTTCTATAGCGCCAAGTCACAACATAGGTCGTCTCAGGGCACTGAACAGAAACATTCATAACCTATATACAAAAATAATAAATCAACACTATTTGTCTAAGGTGCAGGCTGCTTGAAGTTTAACTCCATCAGAACTCTCATTTTGAACAAGCATGAAGGCGACAGTGGAAAGGAAAAACTGCCCCATGAGGAAGAAACCTTTAGCAGAACCAGGTTCAGGACAAGCGGCCATCTGCTTCGACCAGTTGGGTTTGAGAGGAACAGATACACAATGGCAGGTCGAGAATCACACAGTAAGATAAAAATAGTATCAAATGAAAACTAAAATTTGTCCTCCAGTAGTCTAAGCCTATAGCAGCATAACAAGCCAACCCTAACCGTAGGATTTATCAAAAAGAAAAGTCTGAAGCCCAGTTTAAAACTGGACAGTGTGTCAGCCTCATGGAGAGACACTGGAAGTTGGTTCCACCAGAGAGGAGCCTGATAACTGAAAGATCTTCTTCTCGTTCTGCTTTTGGAAACTCTAGGAACCGCGAGTAAGCCTGCAGTCTGAGAGTGAAGTGCTCTGTTAGGAAAATATGGAACAATAAAATCTCTAGTACAAGATGGAGCTAGGTTGTTGAGGGATTTGTAGGTTAGAAGTAAGATTTTGCATTAAATTCTGGACTTGACAGGGAGCCATGAAGAGAAACTAAAACTGGAGAGATATGATCTCCCCTACTAACTCCAGTAAAGACTGACAACATTTTGGATTAACTGAAGACTTCAAGAATGAAGGCTAAAAGTTAAAGTTTTCTGACAGTTTTGATTTCGGAAGTTTGTTTACTCCAGAGATTCAGAATTTAAAAAAAATCCTAGGAATGATCTTAATTTAGTAAAAATTTCTGGAAATTCCTCACTTGTTAGGAGGTCGCTTTCAAACAAGGTTGTAATTTCCCTCAATGCTTTAACTTTTGATGTGTTCATATAATCAAGTAAATAAGGAATCATCAAACTTTCTTTGTATCCTAAAACAGCTGTTAGAGCTTAGAGTACTTGTTGCTTTAGGGGAATTATTTTAATTTTATAATCAAGTTAATGTAACTGTTTTAAATTAATCAGTTAATCAAACTTTATTTATAGAGCCCTTTCCAGCAGCCAAAAGGTGCACAAAGTGCTGCACAATACAGAAGTTAAAAACAATTAAGAACGAAAAAACAGTTAAAAATGAAAAACAAACGAAAACATAGCGAGATTGCCAAAAGAACTACTGTATTTTTCGGACTATAGGTCACAGCTTTTTATCATTTTTTCATGGCCTGCGACCTATACTCGGGTGCGACCTATAGTCCAAAAAATACGGTACTAGGCCTGAATAAAAAGGTTTTAAGATTAGACTTAAAATGCTAAAATCATGAAGTCCACGCATAAGATTTAGTTTTGTTAAACAATACAACCAACCTCTACTAACATTAATTTATGTATGTCATTGTGTTGTTGCTCACTTTGAATTATATCTATTTAGCACCATTCCTGGTGCACAGTATGGGCATTAACCAAACATTTTTGCTCTGAAACTGTGAGATGCCAATATCACATCCAGGTTGAGCCCCTCTCTTTGGTTAAATATCAGGTGAGTTTACTTCAGCAGGTAAGGCTAATAAATGCTTTAAAAATACTTCCATGAGCACTGTTAAATGTGAGAAACTATGTCAACTCTGTCTATGAGCAATTAAAACCACTTCTTTTGATACCAGTAGATAGATGCTCAACAGAAAAATAAATGTACATTTTTTTCTGGTCAGTGAGTCAAACAGTTGGGCTTACGTCACACTGAACTGTGGCCCTGAGCACTTACTCATCTCCACATACAGTTGCCTTCTGTCTGCCATGTTGTCAGCCCTCCGCCGGCAGTCTTCAATCATTCTGATCAAGAGCAGAAAGAGTGATGTCAGAGTCCCGGAGCTGCAGCATCACATTTCAATATAAACATTATTTGGTCACAAAATACTTTCCTTCTAACAATTTATTTATTTTATTGGTCTGTAAATTAACCATTAATGCAACTGAATTCTCAGACACTTCACACAATTTTAAAGGTTTTACTAATAATGTATGCTTCAGACACAGTTTGATTACTGAGGTGGATGTATTGTAACAATGAAAATGTGGTGCCTTACAGTAAGCACTCGGTTTTATTTTGCTGAAACACATCATCCTTGGCAATACCATGTTTCATTTTTGCTAAATACAGTACATGTGATTTTTTTACAATAACATTGCCAGTTACAGAGTATTCAAAAAATAAAAGAATTGGCTTTTTAAGCATTATTTTCTTTTAAATACTGTAAAGGGTAGAAAAGCTTTTAAATTGTAACTATACTCTTTACTTCGTGGTTCGTTTTTCGCGGACTAGCTCTATCGCGTTCTTTTCAAAGTAAGATTGGACATGACACACATTGGACGGATGAGCCGCACGATCGGCATAGATTTTTTAAAATTTAAAACAAATTATTTTAAATGATTTAGCACCTGTGTGCATCACACAACTGTGGGAGAACCTTCTTCCTGCAGCTGATCAGCTGATCTCAGTGCAGCGGAGAAGTGGGCATGGCCGAGAGTGCAGCCGGAGGCAGGAAACTGAAATCATGACGTTCTGTGCTCTTTTAGAGCATTTAGAGTTTAGAAACATTGTTTAGAATATTGCAAGAGTGAGAAGGGTTTAAAACACCTCTATTTATATACAGTATATATATGTGTATATATATATATATATATATATATATATATATATATATATATATATATATATATATATATATATATATATATATATATATATATATATATATATATATATATATATATATATATATATATATATATATATATATATATATATATATATATATATATATATATATATATATAATATATATATATATATATATATATATATATATATATATATATATATATATATATATATATATATATATATATATATATATATATATATATATATATATATA
>JBBPBX010003855.1:47586-62862 GCA_038048925.1 Garcialebias charrua | reverse complement strand
TAACCGGCGCAGCTATGGAGGGGCTAACATGCTAACGCGGCACAGCTTGTTGGATGGACACCGTGGAGAAACAGCTCCCAGTAAGTTATTAACTCTTTTTCCCTTCATTATGGCTCCAAATGTATGAAGTTAACATGCTAACAGTCCTTCCTGTAAACAGTTTGGACCGCGTGAAGCAGCACAAAGCTGCAGAGCTCGGACGTGCAACGAGCTAACATGCAAAAAGACAGAGACAGGCTTGACCAGCTCAAAGTAAGAAATTAACTATTTATTATGTCTCCAAATGTACTGTATGTTTTTGGATAAGGGTACTGTGTTAGGATAGGCGAAGTGCTTGGTAACTTGGTAACTGTACAGTACTGTACACGTGTATAAGTGGCGGCTCATGTGTTTTCCGACTTACGGTGATTTTCGACATGTGAACGGCCGCAGGAACGGAACTCGTTCGTAAGTCGAGGACCACCTGTACAGTATTGGTAAAATGTGATAAAACACCGTCTTATTTTGAAATGATTATTGTGAGTGTATACCAATGGGTAGCTGGTTTGTATCGTACTAATAGTGCGGTGAGAGAGGTTTGAAAATTAATTTAACATAAAAAGGCAATCTGTTTTTAGTTGGCAGGTGTTCTCACCGCTTTAATAAATTAAAACTTAGCATTTTGGCTTTTGATTAGCTGTTTTTTTTTTAAAAAACCCTTGCAGGTCAAAGTTGAAAGTTGCACCTTTATAATTACAACATGTGAAATAGCTGCTGAGTCAAATTATGTAAACAGTTAATTTTTAATAGGTAAAATTAAATAATAAATGGGCGTGCATGCAGAATGCTGTATGTCTCTGCTGTCAGCTTGCATCGTCACTCTCGAGCACAGTTAACTAGAAGGGAAGTACAGAGCCCTCCGCCACAACCGACATTCTACCTCATAATTAATTAATAAACAAGCGAAAAGTCCAGTTCTGTGTGAAATATAAAGTGAGAGTCGTGTATGCTTTTGAAATAAACATGCATGAAAGAGTTAAAAGTAAAATAAAAGATAAACAAAAACTTTGAATAAGCATTTCTAGTGTTTCCACAACTTGAAGGCAGATTAAAAGAAGCCAAGTAAATTCTGGCTCCAAATTCAAAAAGAACCTAACAGTGTGGAGCACGAGCACACAGGTACATAATTTATCTTTGCTAAGTGTCATCTATCCTGCTGAGGGGAGGTGACAGTCACATGAAGAAAAGCACAGACAAATGATGAGAATATTTGCTAATAAGTTAAAACAAATAGACAGAAAGTTACTGTGAATTGCAAAATGTATCTTTGAGGTTTACCAATCTTCTTCTTCTTTCAGTTTTTTCCCTTTTCAGGAGTCACCACAGCGAGTCATCCTCCTCCATCTCACTCTGTGCTCTGCATCTTCTGTCCTCACTCCAACTACATCCATGTCCTCTCTAACTGCATATCTCCTCTTTGTCTTTTTCCTGGCAGCTGCATTTCTAACATCCTTCTACCAATATAACCACTGTCCCTCCTCGGGACATGTCCAAACCATCTCAGTCTGGCCTCTCTAACTTTAACTCTGAGGTTTGCCAATGAGAAAAGTGCTTTCTTTTTTTAATTTCAAAGGTATGTAACTAGTCCTGATGTAAGTAAAAAAAAACAAAAGCATGCAAGATATAATTTATGAATAATTTTTCCATGTTGCGAGGAAAAAACAGATGGTATGAGCCAAACAGGAAAATAAATAGATTATAAAAATAAATGTTTTGTCTTTCCCAGCTTCGTCTCTGTCTGATTCTACATTTCTTCTACAGTCAGCCGTTCCTCCTCTCACCACCCTCTCTTGGCTTTCCTCTCCACAATCAGTGCCCAGTGAGCCGTGACACGCACTTAAGTGCCGACCGGTGGTAACCCTCATGCCACCTTAGCACTCACTCAGACTTTCGCACAGACACACAACACCACAAAAGTGCATGTCTGCAAGCATGCACACTTACACAAAGACGCATGGATGTGCACACACGAGGCACATGCAAAACCGTTCAAATGCGCCTCTTCTCAAACTTACTGTCTGGTCGAGCAGCGTCAAACACACCCGCTGCCAGTTCGTGTCTTATTTACCTGCTGACCTCCATGCTGACAAAAGGCTGGGAGGTTGGAGGAAGAGGGCGAGAGGTGCTGTCACACAGCATTACCAGCACCGGATCTCACATTCAGACCTCGAAACCGTCAGCACAAAGAAGAGGATCTCCTTAGATGCAACCCAGCGCTAACCTTAAACCTTTAAAGTGCACGTTCTCACAACATGAAAACATGGAATTGCGTACATGGGCATGCACACACTGCAGAAAACATTGCACATTTGTAAGAAAAAGTCAGTAAGTACATTGCATAAAACACACACAACGATGCACAGTTTTTCTATTGCACATAAATGACTGTAGCCTACCTGGTAAATAGTAAAGTGGTGCTTTTAGTCCAAACATGGTTACAGTTTTTGTGTCGTGAAGCAGAGGCGACTTGTTTCAAATGTGCAGGCAGCAATCCCGTCCTGGATGACTGAGCGATGGTGGCAGGGTGCCCCTCACAGCCACCCAGAAACCAGGCTGTGTGTGTGGTGAGGCTGGGCTGGGACTCAGCCTGTCATCCCTGCTCTCTGGTCCTCGCTAACCAAGCGTGAGGCTGGGACCGCCCAGCCAGCCAGGACACACACACATTTACACACGCACACGTACAGACCCTCAGACAGTCACAGAGATGCACACAGACAGAGCGGTGCAAAGGTCAAACCTTGAGCACGCCCCCGCTCTCGACCCCGCTCGCCCTTGCCCCAGATCCCCCTGTGCAAGAGGTCACGCACTCGCTGTCCGTTTCTGAGCACGCTTCCTGTGGCTTCTTCTTTTCATGAACCCCCACACAGAGAGACGGGACAGCTGGAGAGAGAGAGATGTAAAAGCTCGCAGGTCCAAGTGCCAGGAGGAAGAAAAGAGGTAGGAAGAAGAATAAATCCTGCAGACGAGTGCAGCCACTGCTTCTTGGGACTGTCTTTTATTTCTCCATCCAAGAAAGATGAGCTCCCTCCACTACCGCTGCCACTATCTCTCCTTCCGCTTCTTCCCCTCTGATTTTCTCACCCTCTCTCTCTCTCGCTCTCACTCTCTTTCTCCGTATCTCTCTCTCTCTCGCTTTCACTGCCAATAGAAAGAGGAGGAGAGGAGGATGAAAGGAGGGCAGAATGATCTCCCTCAAGGCAACAACACAGCAAGAAAGCAATGAAGGGTGTGTGTGTGTTTGTGTGAGCGAGGTGGTGGAGTTCAAGCAAAAAAAGAGATAGAATAAGCAGCGGTATGGATGAGAAGGAAATACCAGCCGGGTGCTGATGCTTCTTCACCCCTGGAGGAGGAGGAGGAGGAGAGTGGCCACAGTTCAGTTTGGAGTCAGGGTGACAGTTGATTGCACAGCCCCGGTGACAGCGAGAGGCCCAACGACTATCAAGGGAACATCTGTTCGCACTGTATCAGACAGCAAAGGATCGCAGAGAGAGTGCTGCAGGTCTTCAAGGGTAGCACACAATAAAGAGCTGTGTTTGGAGGAGGAAAGTGCAAAAAGATGCCCCCCCCGCCCCCGCCTCCATTCTCCTCTCTGCAAATGAGAGTCCCCGTGTCTGTGTGTGGGTGCGTGTCCGTCTAGGAAACTTGGCTTGTGCAGCCGAGTGCACAGACTGCTCACCATGCTGCTCCAACAGCAGAGCACCCCCTCCCAGTACACACACCCCAACACACACACGAACAAACAGACAAACATCCCGCCTGCTCTGCGTATACAAACCTGAGCGAGATGGCGGCAGCAAGGGGCGAGGAGTTAACTATCTGCTGGGAAGCATCTCTGCCAAATCACAAAAAATAACAGTGAGTGTGGGGGAAATAGCCGTGCAGGAGCATTCACCCAGCGGGCGGACACTTTCTCCAAGTCTTTCTGTGATGCTCCGTGGGGGAGAAAGACAAGACATGATGGGAGACTGGCAAGAGTTCAGTGAGGAAGTAGAGGGAGGTGCATTGAGGGGGGGGTCCTATGCCTTCAGGAGGACTCAGACAGAGGATAGGAGGAAAAATAAAACACATTCCACAAGCACAGCACGAGTATGACGGTGGGAGTGAGACAAGCACCAAATGGGGGCAAATAATCTCTAATGGGGACTGATGGTTGAAGGAGAAAAGGCAGAAAGAAGAAGAAACCAAGAGTTGGTGCATGGGGGTCCACGTGGCTGGAAGCAGGGAAGAGTTTGAACTGATACAAAGAAGTCAGTATATTTAATTAACTAGCCGTGTTTCCATCAAGGTTTCTAGGTGCGCATTTTGAAGTATCGCAGCAGAAAAGCTTAATGGAAACGGCAAAATCCGTATTTACTTTCTCAAGTTCGCCAAAAAGTTTATACGCTCGCTTGAGGTGGTTTTTGGGATGTTCGAAAATGAGCAGATGCGCACAGCGACAGATGGAAACACATTTGCCGACTCGTGCTGCCGAAGCGAACATTCACGTCACGTGACTGATCAGCTGTTTCCGCTCCGGACAACATGTAACATCGCTAAAACTAGTTTGTATGACAGAATAAATACAACTCGACCGATAGCAACACGTACCTGAAATATTCTCTCCTTTTTGACGAGATGTGTGGCCAGGTTCTGTTTTCAACTGCTACTTCCTGTTTACTGTAGACATGCGCAGTGCCGACGTCTGACGTAATGACGCTGACGTCTGACGTAATGACGCTGTGCGTGGCTTGGTAGATGCGCTTCAAGCCAGCAGATGGAAACACTTCTGCTTCGCATTAATTTGTATTTACATATTTGCGAGATTTCAAAAATTAGCTCAAAAATCGAAATGAAAATGGATGGAAACACAGCTACTGTGACGACGGTGAAGAGGTGCACACACCACAACATAAAGAGATAAACGTGAAACTGTTCAACATGTTCACATTTGCCACCATCACATCATGGCATGCAGCTGAGTGTGCGCAAACAGCCCATATTATCATCGCCAAAAGGCAAATGCATGCTTCGATGCTGATCTGCACAGGTGTGTGTGTGTGTGTGTGTGTGAGGTGAACGTTGAAGTGTCTCACACCTTGTGAGTTACAGGCTGGGAGGTGATGTGTCTCCCTCAGGCACTACACTACCAAGTTTGAAGACATGCTGACAGACGCAGAAAGACAGACAGACGTCCTCCCCCATGCAAGGTGGACAGGATAAAGAAAGAACTGGAAAAAAGTAAATTCTGTTGTTTTCTAGCATTAAAAGCCAGGTGCTTGACAATCTTTCCAATAAATTTAGACTTTTCTCTGAACTATTCAAGTTGATTTTTCTTTCTTTTCTGGACTATCGGCTTTTGCGTCGCAGAAACTTGTGAAAATCACTTCATAAACAGTTTTCATTCAACCTTTATTTAGACAGTTTGAGCCCACTGAGCCTGGGCACTCTACAAGAGAGACCTGCTTTTAACAGAGTGATGACAACAGTGGACAACAAAGACGACAATAGACAATCATAAAGGAAGCGTACAAATTGAGATTTTTTTAACAAGGGAAAATAAAATGGTATTAAAAAGAAATTGTAAAAAAAAA
This sequence comes from Garcialebias charrua, assembly GCA_038048925.1. Taxonomy (NCBI): domain Eukaryota; kingdom Metazoa; phylum Chordata; class Actinopteri; order Cyprinodontiformes; family Rivulidae; genus Garcialebias; species Garcialebias charrua. The sequence goes on along the minus strand of JBBPBX010003855.1, from coordinate 57,253 downwards.
AAAAGACAGCTAGGTACTTTCTGCCCGATAAGTCGCATCAGTCCAATTATGTCCAATAAAGTGGAAAAATCCATAAACGTGTTGCACCGCCGTATACGTTGCATCTATTACGCGTCACCGCTGACGCGTAGCGTATGTTACGCGTCAGCCGTGACAAGGAGTGTGCACGGTAGGACTTTAACAAGATTAACACTTAAAAACAATTATTTGTTTGCTGAAAATTATAGCAAAGATGTGTCTGAGCTGAACTTTTCCTTAATAAATGAACATAATGGTCAAATCAGCAGAATTAAAAAAAATAGTTTTGCTACATCGGTGCTGCGAAGCGTGCACGCGCAGCGAGTGGATACGCTTAATTTCTTTAAAGGGGACCACATATTCAAAATTCACTTTTTAAAGTTTTTTTTACTCAACTTTGGGTATGTACTTCATAAAAAAACAGTCCTAGTGGCAAAAAAATGCACCCAGTGGTTTATTTACTCTAGTAAATTTATTTTACTGTGATAAGATACGTTTCGTTTTAAAATACTCTCGCATGTTACGTCACAAGCGAGAGAGGACAACCCACCCCAACCTGAGTCCAGCCCCTCACCTAGCAACCCCTGGTTAGGCTCAACCCACTTCTGTATTAAACACATGACTGTTGTTTTTCATGATTTCATCTCATCTTTTGTTTATATGTTCTTAATTTCATGTGTACAGCACTTTGTTGCAGCTGTGTTTTTTTAAATGGCTTTATAAATAAAGTATAATTGTTATTTTTATGTTTTAGTTCAATTTTTAGTGTATTTGCGATCGCTCCCAACGCGCAGCCGGCAAAAATTAAACGAGCGGACCCCCGGCGTAGGGACCGGCGGCAACGGGACCCTCTTCTGGCGCGATGGAGCGGAGCTTCAACTGTACAGCCTCGCAGCAGCCTCGCAGCAGCGAGGACCTTCTCCTTACGGATTAATTTACGGGAGACACTTGGTGAACTTTGTGTTGTCTTGACTGGAACAGCGATAACTCCCAAAATCTCCGCGTGCAACGAGCGGAGCTGGCGAACACCGGAAGAGGAACAAGCTAACATTAGCATCGGATTCGGGTGGTCTCATGCTAAAAGGAGCAGCAAATTGCGGCGCGCTCAGACGGGTTTCGGTAAGTTATCTTAAGCTGACACTAACAGTAAGTCAAATGAGTAATAAAAAAAGCTAATTTTAAAACAACAACACATTACAGATACTGGCTGTTACAGAGGGCGTAAACAGATCTTTGAAGGGCGTGGACTTCAGAACTCAGTATCAGAAACCGGTCGTTCAAAACGAAAGTTAAAAATGGCAGAATTAAAAAGGGTATAATTAATTATCTAAGAATTATTTTGTGTATTAAAATGAATTAATATTGTCAAGATAGCACACAGACATAACATAAAAATTTTAAATACTTACATGTGGTCCCCTTGAAAATTTAACAAGATTAACACCTTAAAAATGTATATGTTTGCTGACATTATAGCAAAAGTGTTTCTGAGCTGAACTTTTCCTTTAAAAATTAACGTAATGTTCAAATCAGCTGGATTTAAATTGTTTCACTTTGATGGTCTTCCAAACATGCGAGCGCGCTGCGAAAGTAAATTATAAATAAATCGAATTTTAGCTCAAACATCTTCTACAGCTAACAGTTTGTAAATGTCCATCCAGTGATTACCGTACTTTCTGTAAGTTTCATCAAAATCTGTCCATTAGTTCTTGAGCTATTTTGCTAACAGTAAAACACTGAGCTAACAGTAGTTCATACCTCCAGAGAGCAGGAGGCCGTGCTGCGACAGAGTGAGTCCGACCAGAGGAGTCTGCTGTCAGACACATGAGCTGGGAACGGTCGATGGACCCTAGCGGCCGAAAGTGGTACTACTCCATTTTTTTTTGTCAGAATGAATGGAAACGGTCATATCTCAGCCAAAAATTGGTCTAAAAATATGGGGAAAAAATCCCTAAATATGTCGCTTTGCCGTATAAGTCGCAGGACATGAAAATTAGTTTTAAAAAAACCTGCGACTTATAGGCCAGAAAATACAGTATTTAACATTTATCATCATTTCACTTCATTTGTCTGCTTCTTTTTAATGAAGCATATAAAAGAGGTAGATAAAAAAATTTGGAGTTAGTTGAACTAACATTTTTTTAAGTCCAGTCTCTCAAATCACTAAATCCGAGTGAGAGAAAAAAAAAACAGACATAAAAAGTCAGTCAAACTGAAACGTATGGTATGGTACTAACAAACAACACTGATGGGTAATTGAAAGAAAATAATCATCTTTTTGTGTTTGCTCATTTAGAGATAGAAAGCACAAGATACAAGTACAAGCTATTGTCTTTTATTTAATGAGTCCCATTTCACAAGAATTCTAAGGAAACGGGGAAAGCGCATGCTGAAGGCTACAAACACACTAGCACACTCGGTATAAAAGCTCCTCGGGGACTGAGGTGGTGTGTGAAACTGAAAACGCCGTGATCAAAAGGTAACAGGAGAAAGAACAGGTGAAGGGGACGAATAAAACATAAGAAAGAGGAGAAATGTGATGGGAGGGACGACTCAGCTGACAAAGACAGAGACTCACAAATCTGCCGTGCCAACTTCCTGTCCACTGAACAACTGTATGACCCTTCAAAAAAAATCTCAATCACTAAAAATGTGCACATGTGTAACTATGAATGTATCTCCACACAGCAGAGTCATCACCATCATACAGAGTTCCTCTGCACGGTTATATTATGCAATTGTGGGATTCCATCCATTATCTTTACCTGCTTCTTCTTCTTTTTTGCGTTGTGGGGGTCACTTCCGCCCAGCAGTCACTGTGCGAGAGGCTGGGTATGCCCTGGACACATCTCCAGTCCATCACAGGGACACATGGAGACAAACGAGACAAACATTCACTCTCTCACTCACACCTAGAGACATTTTAGAGTTACCAATTAGACTCGCATGCATGTTTTTGGTCTGTGGGAGGAAACCGGAGTACCCGGAGAAAACCCACGCATGCACACGCAGAAGCACCCCAGCCAGGATTCGATCCGGCAACCCTCTCGCTGAGAGGCAACAGCTCTACCAACTGAGCCACTGTGCCACCCAAAGTCAAAATCCAGTCTTGAAATCCATGTAAGAAAACTTAAAACAAAAACATGTACAACAATATTCTGTAGAAAACAAAATCCACCTCTCTTGACATCATTAAAAGATAAAAAGACGACCTTTGGCGAGTAACAAATGAAAGGTCTTATTTAAAAAATAAAATGCTGGACTTCGGTGCACCTGCTCGTATCAAATGTGATAAAAAATAAAATCTCGTAACCCTTCACTCACCCCTATTTGCTCAGACCCGCACCCACTCCAGCGCTACACACACCCATTTAACCTGACCCCTCGCTGGTGATTAGAGGCCCGTGCGTGTGTGTGAGCATGTGCACGCAAGTGTGTATCGGTTTTTGTGTGTGTGTGTGCAAGATGCTTCTCTCCGTATGCTAATCACAGCCTTGCACTGAGAATTAATTTGCAAATGTGTCATTACCCATCAGGCTCAGCAGCAATAACCCTGCAATTACACAACTCTCGCTTGGCCAGCTGAGCACCACACTCGCATGCAGACCACACACACACACACACACACACACACACACACACACACACACACACACACACTGGCTCTTCAGGACTGAACAAAAACAGCTACATTTTGAAAATTTTGCATCCGTCTTCACAGCCAAGCTAAAAGGTGTTCTTGGTATCCGAGTGATAGTCAGCCTGTTTACAGCGTAGTCACCGCTCCTCACCTCGGTGTCAACAGGACAACAACCGAGGTCGGCTGCGCACTTTCACTCACATCGACTTTCACTGTTTCTAAGCAACATTGTCCAGGAGTGCGGCCCTGCTAAGAACTTCAGTAGCATCACACAGAGCTTTCAGATTACAGATAGAACAACTCGGCAATGTGCATGTGTCTGCAAGAGTTCAAGCACTTACCTTTGAAGTGGGGATGAGAGGTGAAGTGTGCAGCAGCCACAAGGAGGTGGGAGGTTGGCATGGAAAAGAAAAGACATGAGGTTGAGCTTCTTTTAGGTCCTAAACTATTGATTTAAATGATGATAGAAAAAAATGACAGAAAATTTTGAAAAGTCACAAAAAACGATGATGACAACATTATTAGGGGCTGAGATGGGGTAGAGGCAGGACAGCCAACCAGCAACCCAAAGGCCCCAGGTTCAATCCCCAGACATTCCCACATGTCGTGGTGTCTCTGAGCAAGACACTCAATTCCTAATTGCTCCCCTACATAGCTGCACATTGCGCCAGCTGGGTGCATCCCAGGTGCGATGGGTTAAATAGAGGACCAGTGCATTGCATGGGAACATACAATGATGACAACATATAGCCCTTATTATCATTATTATTATTATGACAATGATAGCAAAAATCATAAGAATCATGTGCCATGGCATTAAGGCCCTGTTTACACGGACATGGAGGGGGGAAACGTATTTTTTTTTTCGTATGTTAATTAGAGGAAAAGATCTGCGTTGACACAGACGAATTCTGTGTTTACATGCATCCGCAGGAATCCCGCCCTCCCCCCGTCCTCCTGAATCAGCTGCAGTTACCATGCCGGGTCTTTAGATGGCGCTGTGAATTTTGCACCTTCACCTACTGCACATGCGTGTTTCCTCAGTCTGCTTTCTTCTGGGCTAAAAGTTCAGCTAACAACAACTTAACAAGTTAAAGCTGGAATTTGGATAAGAGTCAACAGATTTGACGCCAAGCAGGACCGCTTCATCTAACAAGCTCCACACCAGACGCTGAGTGGACCAGAACCGAGCCGACGATGTCGGACTTTAGTCCGTGATAATCAGCCGTTTTACCGCAGGTAAATCAACGTTCTTAATAATGTTTGCTTGTGTTTTCTTCAATCACACAACAACCAACTGAGTTTTTATTTTTTTCCTGCGAGGTCGAGAAGCTGTCCTTCCACCAGGCGGACCGGTTCTGATGGGACCAGTATCCACCAGGAAGAAAACAGAGCAGAGTCCAGTTCATTAACGTAGTTACAGTTCGTTTAACGTGTTTTTAATAGTGCTCAGTTTAATTCTCAGTGTTTGTGACATACAGCTTATGGTGTTGAATAAATAAATACAAAATAAACCTGGTGTCTTCATTTTCAACTTTAATAACACGCAACATGTTACGCATTGTTTAAAGGTGCTATATGTAACTTTTCTAAAAATATATATATTTTAACATATTTCTTCACTCTGTCACTATCTCCTCCTGACAGACTGATGTTAGACAAGTAATCTTTGAAAAAAACTATAGTCCCCTTGCTTCTCCAGGTGTTACTAAAAGCATTTCTAAAAAGCCACAGTGACCCGCCGTTAACCAGCCAATAAAAACAGAGTTTTTAACCAGCCAATAAAAACAGAGCTTCTCACTTCTCACGCTCCTAACCCACGCCCCCGCCTGTCCCAGCCCCAGCGGCCGCGCACGTTCTCGTTCAAAGGATTGCAAAGCGATGCAAAACTGTTTTGTATGTGACACAAATGTATTAAATTCCCCTTCTTCATCCCTGATCTGGACTTTTCTTTTGTTTTTTTGCCAAAAGTCAAGTGATCGCTTCCTCCTCCGCTGACTCCATGACTGAAACAATGAGGAAATGAATGAATTTGTCACGAGCGAATTAAACTCGGGTTCAACGTGGCTGCGCGAGGCTCTGCAGATTTCCTGGTGTTCTGGTGTGCTGGACCAGCGCTCCATGTTTTTATTTTATTTTTTAGAACGTTTTATTAACATATAAACACAGAACATCGCAGCGGCTGCGACAGGACATGCAGTGGAGGCGGAGCTAAGGAGGCTGAGCTGAATTTCAGCAAGAGCAAGGGGGAGCAGAGCCATAGGAGCCAAGATGGTGTAGTGGCAGGGCTTTTGACTTGGGACCCGAAGGACGCGGGTTCGCGTCCCGGCCACTACCCACCTTGGGGTGTCTATGAGTGCACACCTATTTCTCCAGCTCCCCGGGCGCTTTCAGTCTGCTCACTGCACCACCTGGTAGGTGGTTGGGTTAAATGCAGAGACGAATTTTGTCTGTGTATGGGAAACATACGCAGATGACAGGAAAATACATTATTATTATTATATATGGCTCTGAGGGGGAGGGACCAGAATGCTTTCCCTGTTGAAAATTTTTCTAAGTCCTGCGTTCTACAGAAACTTAGACTGCACCTTTAAATGACGTAACTTGAGTCCAGATAGCCTCATTTATTTAGTTCAGATAATTATATATCTCCCATGCTAACATGAATACTTTTTATTGTTAACCTGTTATTATTTAGCACATTTAGTATATGTTCTAGTGCAGCGCGACGTGTGAAATACTGTATCCGCCTGCCTCGTTCTATAAACAGTGATATTAGAACTGGATCGGACTGTGTCTCTTCCAACACAGATGCAGCTTCATTCAGGTGTAGATTAATTAAATATGAGACTCAAAATATATTCCATCAGTCGTAGTTCAAAAAGCGGTGTGTGTCCGCCTCCGCGAAAAACCTCCACTCTGGAAGGTGGATTCAGAAACCTCCGGATTCAAAGAGGGGGGCCAGTGGTGTCGTGTAAACGATCAGCAGAACCGCAGAGAGAAAGGTGCGGTTTCACTCAACATACGCGCTTTAATCCTTTACATTTCAATCAAAGTACGGTAGGCATTTTACTAAAAACCGAGGTGCAATGCTGACAGAAAATGTTTACCAATGCACTGGGTGCAAAACCACCTGCTCTCAAAATTTACTTCACATTCAGACAACATAATATACTTTATAGTTACAGCTCAATCACACACATCTCCGTGCAGTCACACAGTAAAAATAATTCAGGTTCAAGCTCAATAAGCAACTACAGGGATAAATGAGCTGTTCAGTCTGTTTGTTCTACATCTGGGCAGCAGATATCTGCGTCCAGATGGAAGCAACCTGAATTCACCATGGAGTGGAGGATCGGGATCTGCCAGAATCAGTGTAGTATAGTATAGTAGAGTGTCGGTATAGTTTGTCTCGTGTCGTTTCTTTCACTAAGAGCTCAACAGGCTTGACCCTGAAATTAAATAAAGCCAAGTTTTGTCATTTTGTGATATAAAACTGTCGGAAAAACTCTTGTTAGTGCACATGTTCAAGAAGATTTGTGCTTGTGTATAAAGAATTTTGCCTAAGTAGAAAATAACAGTTTTTTGAAGACCGTTTAAACAAAAGAAAAAAAAATCATACAAAGATCTTTAGTCAGATTTCTTACACTCCATGACTGAAGTCACAAGCTCAGATTCTAGCTGTTTTTAAACCTCAAGTCCACTGGACGATGAAACTTTGAGAACAAACCAAGCTGTCCAGTCAGAGGGCAGAGTATCCTTAAACTCAGAGAAGAGCCATGGCTGCATGTTACGTGACCTCACAACTGTGCTCCAGGCAGCTGCTATACTGTATAAACATACAACTTATGTTTTATATATTGATCAAATTTAGTATATTTAAAGGTTCAGTCTGCAGTTTCTGTAGAACATCAGCACTTAGAAAAAATTTCAACAAGCAAAGCATTCTGATCCCTCCCCCTCAGAGCCATATATGGCTCTGCCCCCTTGTGGTCTGTTAAAATTCAAATTCAAGCTCTGTTTTTATTGGCTGATTCAAATTCAAGCTCGGTTTTTATTGGCTGGTTACAAACTTTGTTTTTATTGGCTGGAAAATGGCGGGTCACTTTTTCTTTTTAGAAATGCTTATTTACCACCTGGAGAAGCAAGGGGACAATATTTTTTTTAAGTTTTTTTCAGAGATTACTTCTCTAACATCAATCTAGTGACAGAGTGAAGAAATATGTTAAAAATTTATTGTTAGAAAAGTTACATATAGCAGCTTTAATGTGTTCCAGACCTTTTGGGAGAGAATTATATAATGTACCGGTAGTTACCTTTCTTCCTTTATCATCCAATTATTTGAATGTTTCATATCCATCCATTATATTTACCTGCTTCTTCCTTTTAATTATTTTAAAATGATTGGACTAGTCTAAATAAAGCTGTTTGGTCTAAAAGTTTCAAAATAGTAAAAGTAAAACAAAAAAATAGAGGGAAAGTATGGGCGACTGATGACAGATCGCCTGCACAAATCACATCAGAGCTGTCTTTGCACAGATGCTAACAGCTGGAAACAAAGCTGCTAAGCAGCTCTAGATCACTGTACTGTACTTTACCATATTGCTACAGATTTTAACGAAATGACTGCCAACACAAACTTTCAGCAGGTGTTGATAAGTTTTGTTCAAAGACACGAAGAGCTTTTGATTTGTCCCAACGTGAACATTGTCCAGATTTAGCCTTGGTGATATGTTCAGAAGCATCCCCGCCTTTGTTTTAAAGTCACATTTAAATATTCACACATCCAGGCTGCATCACTGCACTCATCCAGAATCCTGTCAGTGCAGATTTAAAGTGGACTCCGTTGTGGTTTGGAGATGGGAGAAGAAGAAAGCAGGTGGGGGAGCTGACAAACTGATGCTCCGTCTCATCATATTCCCTCCCACCATGCCTCGTGGCACACCTGCTTTCTAGCACAGACAAAAGAAGCATTCCTGTGTTCTCAGCTGAGGGAATGCATTGCGGCACACATCTCTGCCCTGATTAGACTTTTTTGTTGTCACTCAGCCCTCTCTCGCTCGCATCCTCCAACTCTTTGTCTGCCTGCACATCAAACGCGTCACATCTGACGCCTCTCAGCAAAGTTCTGGGAGAACAGAGAACCTGACACGACGTCATGAATGGGAGAAGAATGAAGCGGGGATTCTTTAAAAGCACAGCTCATCTGATTAACAAATATGTGTATACATGTGCGCTGTGTGTTCTTCTGTGCGTGCACGCAGCTGTGTGTAGCTGTGTGTGTGCAATAGCCCAGGGGCATGGTGTAAATTATGTGAACGCAGCTTTAAAAACCTGGGGAGCAAACACAGCAGGAGCATCCTGCTTTACAGCAGCATGCCAAAAAAAAAAAAAAATAGCTAACAACAAGCATATTTTACTTGCATGTGCATAGGTAAGAACGGTACAAATATCTCAATAACCTAAAAAATTAAGTGGCTGCACACACACGCACACACACACGGCTGCTGGCAGAGTGTTTTTCGCCTGACTTGTGCTCTCCTGTGACATTTCCTCATTGGCTTGTTTGTCTCAATTATCCACATTTATTGGACAGAGTGGGTTAACCCATTAAGTTGCACACACTGGGAGGAGGAGAGGAGCAAGCTAGTGCGAGCCGGATTGTAGTTAGACCTGCCTTGGGCGAGTTGTAAATCACACAACTGTATGAGGCCTGGCTGGACGCCAAGCCAACACGCAGACTACACACGTGCACGCGGGCGGCAGAGAGCAGCTGAAGGGGCAGTGCAGCACCAGCACCTCGGGGCTGGTTGCAGGGCCTGAACTGACCTTCACCGCCCTTTACTTTGTGTGTGTGTGTGTGTGTCAATTTAACACTATCCTGCTACAAGATGGCAGCTTTGTGTGTACAACTCTTACAAGTGAATTGTTCCATGTGCCAACATGTGTCACACATGATGTGTGGCTGTAATGTTTGTATGTTTGAACACTGTGTGTGTGTGTGTGTGT
>JBBPBX010003855.1:17858-35555 GCA_038048925.1 Garcialebias charrua | reverse complement strand
AACCTCAAAATAAATCAGCAGTTCAGCTGTCTACTGCAGGTAAGACATTAATAATAATAATAATAATAATAATAAATTCAATTTATACCGCACTTTTCATTAATAAAAATCTCAAAGTGCTACAACAATAAAAACAAGTGATAAAATCAAATAAAATCAATAATGGTATTAACTAAGATTAAAAACAGAATCATGTGGAGGCAGAATAGGCCTGCTTAAAAAATAAATAAATAAATAAATAAAACAAGTGATAAAATCAAGTAAAATCAATAATACTATCAACCAAGATCAAAGATAAAATCATGCGGGGGCAGAATAGGCTTGCTTAAAAAGAAAAGTCTTTAAACCGCTTTTAAAGTCAACCAGTGACTGTGGAGCTCTCAGGCAGTCAGGAAGGGAGTTCCATAGGCGGGGGGCAGCCACACAGAATGCCCTGTCTCCCATGGTCCTTAATTTGGTTCGTGGAATGTGAAGTAGATTACTGTTCTGTGATCGTAGAGACCGGGTGGATGAATATGGTGCAAGAATGTCCTTTAGATAGTCAGGTGAAGTTCCATGTAAGCATTGATGTGTAATGAGAGCAGTTTTGTATTGAATTCTGTAGGTGACAGGAAGCCAATGGAGGTTATGGAGAATGGGTGTAATATGTTCAAATTTACGAGCTCTCAATAAAATCCTTGCTGCACTGTTTTGAATATATTGAAGTTTCTGAAGGTTTTTGCCAGGGATTCCAATAAACAGGGAGTTGCAGTAGTCGAGCCTGGAGGAGACAAAGGCATGGACGAGTTTCTCAGCATCGGAAAAAGTCAGAGATGGGCGAAGTCTGGAGATGTTTCGAAGATGGAAGAAGCAAGTTTTAAACAGATGCTTAATGTGAGTTTCAAATGTAAGATGAGAGTCCATTTTTATTCCAAGATTTGTAACAGAGGTGGAGAGGGGGATGTCTTGACCAGAGAAGGAGATTGTTGTTAAAGTTGATGTTTGTATCTGGTGAGGGGTGCCAATCATTATGGCCTCAGTCTTGGAGCAGTTTAATTGAAGAAAGTTCTGATTCATCCATGCCCTTATTTCCTCCAGGCAGGCAGAGAGGGCAGTGAGTGAAGATGGAGATGGGGATGATGAGGATGATCCAGTCCTGATGTAAAGCTGTGTGTCGTCGGCATAGCAGTGAAAAGAAATGTTGAACTGATTAATAATTTGACCTAAAGGCAGCATGTAAAGGGAAAACAGCAGGGGCCCCAGAACTGACCCTTGAGGGACACCACAGGAGACACCGACTGTCTGGGAAGTGGCATTGCCAAGACTAACGCATTCCAGCCTATCGGAGAGGAAAGATTTGAACCAGTCCAGGACAGTGTCACAGAGACCGACCTCCACATGAAGACGGTGGAGGAGAATATTATGGTCCACAGTGTCGAAGGCTGCAGTGAGGTCAAGGAGGACAAGGACGGAGGGAGAGCCAGTGTCAGCAGCCATGAGGATATCATTTGTAACTCTCAGTAATGCAGTCTCAGTACTGTGAGCTGCTCTGAATCCAGACTGAAACTTCTCGTACAGAGAGTGTTGCTGTAGGTGGTCCTGCAGCTGAGCAGCAACTGCTTTTTCCAGCACTTTGGACAGAAACGGGAGGTGGGAAATTGGGCGGTAATTAGAAAAAATGTCGGGATCCAAATTAGATTTTTTCAGAAGAGGCCTAATGATGGCAGTTTTTAGAGGCAGTGGAACATGACCAGATTGTAGAGACTGATTTATTATTTGAGTGATTAATGGGCTTATTGCAGAGTGATTGGATTTTATGAGAGATGAGGGGAAGGGATCCAGGGCGCAGGATGAAGGCTTCATTTTCTTTATGATGGACTCCACCTCACTCTGAACAACCTCATCAAAGCTGCTCAGGGACCCAGGATGCAGACGGGTAGATGGTAAACGAAGATCAGGGAGGTTGTGAAGCTGAGATCTGATGGTGTCAATTTTGTTTTTAAATGATGAAAGGAACAGGTCGCATTTTTGAACACATTCCTCAGAAGTTTGTTTAATGGGATTAAGTAGATGAGTTACTGTGGAGAAGAGCTGTTTAGAGTTACCAGGGCAGGTGTTGATGATGTTGGAGTAATACTTGGAGCGTGCTTCTTTAAGAGAATAGGCGTATGCTTTCTGATGTTCTTTGTATGCCTGCTTATGTACCGAGAGACCAGATGATTTTAGACGTCTCTCGATAGCACGGCCAGTTGCCTTCATCCTGCGGAGCTCACCAGTGTACCAGGGGGCTGAACGGGAGAAAGACACCAGTCTTGTCTTCAAGGGAGCATGTAGGTCCAGAAGCTCTTGGAGAGATCGGTTGTAGTAATCAACGGAGTCATTGGCAGATGAATGATTGACAGCGGTCAGGGCGTGAAGATCAGCGGACAGAACATCAGGGGAAATGTTTTTAAAGTCCCGGAACTGGATGGGTCGCTTTGGGTTTGAAGCAGGTGAAGTTGAAGGCACTTCCAGAGAGATGACACTGTGGTCCGAGACACCCAGGTCATATACAGATAAGTTATTGATGAGTACAGTGTCTGTAATCACCAAATCCAGAGTATGCCCCCTGCTGTGCGTAGGGACGTCCACATGTTGGGTGAGATTAAGAGAGTCCAGAAGAGACTTAAAATCTGTTGCCAACGGGGAAGAGGAATTGTCCATGTGGATATTTAGATCGCCAAGAAAAATAGTTTTCACAGGGGAGGTGCAGAAAAAGGTGAGGAGGTCATGCATCTCTGAGTTAAATGAAACATGCGGTTTGGGAGGTCTATAAATCAATATAACGTTCATCAGGAGTGGGGCTTTGAAGTTGAAGGCCAAACTTTCAAAAGAGGAAAAGTCCTGAGAAGCTAGATGTGTCAATTTTAAATTATTGCGGTAGATTACAGCCAGACCACCACCGCGGCCAGTGCTGCGGGCTCTCTGCAGATAACTGTAACCAGACGGACAGGCCTCATTTAGAGAACTGTACACATCTGGCTGATGCCAAGTCTCTGTAAGACACATGAGGTCCAAGTCCTTCTCCAGAATGTGATCGTGAATTAGGCATGATTTGTTTGATAGTGACTGCACATTGAAAAGTTCTATTTTAATACCAGTTGGTGTAGAAGCCTTTTGAACCGGTTTCAGCAGATTGAAGTCCACTCCACGTTTTCCTTGCCACTTCGTGCGCTGTGGACTACAAGGGACTACAGACGCAGCGTTCTGATGACGTCGTCGAGGTGCGACACGTCTCTTGGACGAGACACACGCGATAGACCCAACCTGCGGCTGTCCAGAGTAGATGGATATCTTTCGAGAGCTTCTGTGGATATAACGAGGTCTACGCAGAAGTCCCAGTTGTTTGATGGTGGAAACAGAGGGAGGAATGGAGCAGTTGTTAAGTCCAAGCAGCTGCGAAGCAGAATACGTCAACATCGTGCCAGCCAAGCCGGGGGAAGCTAGCACAGAGCTAGCTGCTAACAGCAGACCCACGGCTCCGAAAGAAACAACCAAGAAGCAGAGGGATGTAACTTGGTTGAGCATATCGTGAAGAGGAGCACAGGAGAAAATCCAGGACAGTCCAGATGACACAGGAGGTTGACAGGCAGCAGGTGAGTGGAACAATAATTGCAGCTACGTAACGTAGTTCTTGAAGTAAGTTCGTGCTGGAGTTTGACAGGAGGTAGACAGCCCAAATTCCGGTTAGGAAGAGCTAGCCAAGCTGTCCGTAAAATCCTTATTAAAAACCACTGAACAAAACGAGTCCAGATAAATGTCCAAAAAATGTCCAAAAAATAGCAACAGTAGAATAACTATTTAGCGTGGAGAAGCGGCGACATCACGCCAGCGTCCTCTCCAGCTGTAATGTGGTTAGTGCATTGACTGATGATAGCATCTCCCCAAAAGAGCACTTAAAAAAAAAAACTTTAAACTATCCCAACTAGCCATGAAACCAACCAAACAGTGATTAAAACAAAGTAAACAAAAAAATGCAAATGGTTGCCTTACTTGGTTAAGACATGAGCTGGTAGTTAAGATTGCACAACTCCATTATAAAATCTAATCAAAATGTCCAATCTCCTTTTTCAAGCATTTGTAATAAACATTTTTTTTTTTAAACATTTACACTAAAAGCTACCTGATCTGTGTGTGTATTTGTCTCCACCATGCCATGTCCAGAATGCACCCACAGTTAATCAAAGCTGTGTGATTTACATGTTTCTGTTCGTGTCTGTGTACGACCGATTTCTGTCTTTGTCACTTAACGGATAAACTGAATCTGTCAAAGGCAGGCGGGCACACTTTTCATTGACCACTGTAGCAGGATTTACAGCACTCTTCACCAATCACACCCTCAATTAGATCCACAGAACAGTCTTTGTGTGGGTGTGCCTGCTCGGCTGTGTGTGGTTAGAGTGATAATAACCACCGTTAAAAAAAAGAGTAGGATTTAGGAGCTATGAGTGCTGCAACACTTCGATTTCCCCTCTTGCCACGATGTCACTGAATTTATTGCTGGCTCTTGCTTGAAACCATACCCGCCGTAAATTAGACTCAAAAATAACACCCAGAAACACACAAACGTGGCCGTCTGTTTGTGTCTGACTTATGATGAGGAGCAAAAGGAAGGGAGATGGTGATGAAGAGGAATCAAATGGAGCATGGAGATGAATGACGGATGGCTCTACTCATTCAACCAGCCAGACTTGGATGAACCTGCACTCAGGCATCACGTCGCTCGGTCTGAGCCTCTATCTTCTTGTGCTGCTCTGCTGTGACAGATAGTGGCACCTCGATGTGCTGATAGCACAGCAGACCAGTGGCTCACGGAGGATCTCGGGGATGATGAGGCTGTTGCACTCCAGCAGTAGAAGAGATGTGAGTCGTGGGCTGAGACACGACTTCGACTGTAGGAAGAATGAAGATAATGGAGGAGGCTCCTCTCAAAGTCGAGCTGGGAGCAGTGGCGGTGGGGGGATGGGGGGTGACCAGAAGGGAGAGTAATTGCCTCACCACACTCAAGGTGCTTGAAATGATCTGTGACCTGTTCCAAGTGTGTGCGCTTGGAGGGGAAAGGGCGAGAGACACATCGTGCAAGAAAGCCACGGAGCGAGAGAGAGAGAGAGAAACGAGTGTTGCAAATGCCCATTTCCTGCCGCTGTGGGGTCATGCTTGAGCCAGGGGGTGTGGGATGGAGTGGAAGGTGGAAATAACAGTGGGATAATCTTGTCTGAGCTCTACTGAGATAGGGCAGTGGGCTTGTTATGAGAAAATGAAAGGGGAAAGGTGGAGGAAAGGAGAGCCACGGGCCATTAGAGACACCTCAGCTACACGTAATAGGAGCAGAGAGGGAACAAGGAGCTCAGAGGAGCTGAGGCGAAAGATGAAGCAGAGGTGATACGTTGTCGGAGCAAAATGAATGAGAGTACATGTATAAAAACAAAGTTGCACGTACAGTATGACCTCAAATACGAGATTTGCACCTGGACGTCAAGTGTGCAGTACGGTGGTTGTTGTTTATTATCAGAGAACAAGAGAACACAATGTAACAAATCCTTTGAAAGACATTTCATGCAAATAATTTATTTTATTTTATTATTATTAACTTTTATTTAACCAGGTAAATCCCATTGAGAGCACATATCTCCTTTGCAAGAGAGTCATGGGCCTGAAGCAGCCTAACATGCAGGTTTTTGGTCTGTGGGAGGAAACCGAGGCGGCTGTGGCTGAGGGGTTAGGGTTCGATTCCACCAGCAGTTACATGCACTGTCCCTGAGCAAGACACTGAACCCCTCATTGCCTCTGATGTGTGTCCCATCAGTGCATGATTATTCTCTTTAGAAGGATTTGTTCAACTAGCTTTATAGAGATATAGTAGAGTGCTGTATGAATGGGTAAATGAGGCACAGATTGTAGTGTAAAGCACTTTGAGTGTCTTGATTAGGTAGAAATGCGCTATACAAGTGCAATCCAGAAACCGGAGTGCCCAGAGAGAAACCTACATAAGCACAAGAAGAACATGCAAACTCCACACAGAAAGACCCCAGGTCCAACCAGGGATTGAACCCAGGACCTTCTTTCTGTGAGGCAACAGCGCTAATCAGCAGTGGTGGGCAAATGAACGCTAGGTAGCGCTAAAGCGCTAATCCGCTTACAGTGGACCTAAACTTTTTGTCAGCGTTTTTGTGAATTGACTAACTTTTATAATTCATAAGCGGATTTGTGCTATTTTTATTTAAAATGCAGTACCGCTAATAACTAATTATCTATCAGTAAAAACCAATAAACTTATTTACAAGCTCTTATGCTGCTTGTTTTACCTTTTTCCCCACCGTAAACAGCAGAGAGGAGGAAGGGTGTGAGGGGGAGGGGGGCAGAGCTGAGAACAGACTCGGATCTACCATGTAGGTAAATGCCTGGGGGTCCCATTTCAGCAGTGGCCCCGGCCCCGCCTCGCCCCGTGCAGTCACCTACATCACTAACATTGATCCTGCTTGTTAATGTACATTTAACATAAAAATAATTATAGTTACGATGAAAACGATCATTAAATACGCAATTAAAAAAACGGTCGATTTCTTTATCCCCCTACTAAAAATGGACTATTCCATCTTGACATCTTCCGGGTCAGACGTGAACTCGGGGGCTAGTTCTGTGGCTACTGTTTGTGCTAGGTACTTGGATAAATCCGTAGAGAACCCCGCTGTTTCAAGCCAAATTAACGTGGCCGGATGATTTTATTGAGGGTTTTGTGTCGACCATTTGACGGTGAGTCGTTATTTTTATGTATTTTAGTTACTTTTCATTAAATCTGTTGACTACCTATAGACGCTAACGCTGTGTCTGCCGGTAGTGCTGGGTTACTAATGGATAAATCCGTAGAGAACCCCGCTGTTTCAAGCCAAATTAACGTGGCCGGATGATTTTATTGTGCGTTTTGTGTCGACCATTCGACGGCGAGTCGTTAGTTTCATGTATTTGGGTTACTTTCATGTATAAATGCGGTGGCGACACACCCGTGTATTTGAGATTTAAACGTGGTTTTAGGGATTAAAAGATCATTCTATTTTTTGTTAATTTCGTGGCCGAATAGAATATATGTACGTAAAGTATTAAATAAATCCTTTGATTTTTGTAATTTCATCCTTTTAGGATCATTTTTGTTACTTTTCAGTTGGCAGTGTAGTGCAAATATTGATAACGCTGCCGGCTATATATAAATATATATATATATATATATATATATATATATATATATATATATATATATATATATATATATATATATATATATAATATAGAAATATATAAATAGCGGATTAGATTAGCTTCCCCTAATTTTCATAAGACATTTGTGCTTTTGAAATTGTGGACCTAAAAAAATTAATAAGCGTTTTAGAAATTGTGGAACTAATTTTTTAATTAGCGGTGCCCAGCTTCGCTAATCACTGAGCCGTCGTGCTGCCGAATAAGATAACCCCGGAATTACACCACATGCGTTACGGCTCCGCCCCGCTCCGGTCCGACCTCCGCAGCAAATACGCACCCATTATAATCAATGACAGAATTTACACTGGCTCCGCACGGCGGCGGCGAGCTGCGGAGAGCGGACGGCAGTCCGTCAAAATTAGAAAATTTTCTATTTCTGCCGGATGACGGAGCTGTGCCGGAGTCAACTTTTGAAGATTACGTCGCACCAACAGGAAAAGGAACGAGCACAACTTCCGTATTTACAAAATAAAATCACCACGGGCGGACTAATCCTAGCTCTATACGGATTTATTTGTACAAAAATGCTGTCAAACTATCAATTATGACTATTCTATGACTAAACTATTATATTTATGACTATGACTACACCTAATAACGCAATACAAAAATAAATAAATAAAAAAGTATTTTATTCTGAAATGTAAACATCACTTCCTGTTGCTCAAACCATGTAGCTCATTTACGAGAGAAGATCAAGGCAGCAGTCTCTCTACAGTTGTTCTCCTTCTTCCACCGAATGAATTGTTTTGTTCTGACTTACTTATTTATCACTTGATTTATCGCGCGATCTCGCACGTGTCTTGGAGCGGCGCATCCAGGCGGACCTGAGCGGAGCGGAGGCAGTGGGAATTGGACTCGCTCAGCTGCGACCTGCGGACCGGAGCGGGGCGGAGCCGCGTGCAGTGTAAAGCCGGGGTTAGATAGAACTTTACTGATCCCACATGAAATTGTTGATCAGATTTTGTTTCCTTCATTTTTACCACAACAAAACAGCATACTGTACAACCTACAGTATATCTGCACCTTATTTAAACAAACTTAAATCTAAATGCACTGAGTGGAGCAGAACATCAGATCAGGAGTACTATTGAAGTGAGGGTGTTGAACAGTTTTAGTCACAGTTTATAGTTTTTCAATAAATCCTTTAATAAAACATGTGAATGAGAGCTAAAACAAATATTAGGACTCACCAAATGATTTAAAGATGATATTGGCGTGATGTCATCTGTTATGGAAACATTTTAACATGCTTATGTACCGGTAATAAATAAAGATCAATAAAAAATGAAGTACTGTACTTTGAACCAGTTCATTTTCAGTTATGTAATTTATGCTTTGAACAATTTCTTGTGAGCTTACACAAAACATTACTCGGCTGAGAAGTGGTCTAACTGCATCCCTGTTGGAGGCTTCTGCACTGGTTTTGCTTACATCGATAATAAAACAGATCCAGTCAGGACCGACAAAAGCTTCCTATCGTTAACCCAAAAAAAGCTGCTTCTAAATGCTACAACTATTATTAATGTGCATGCGTCGTTTCTCCTGTTTTATAATAACGATTCAGTGGAATGACAGATGGGAATGCATTAACAGGTTAAATAGCATCACTGACTCATTCCATCAAGTTGTTAATCACTTTTATTCACAGTGATGATTTGGTGAAAGTTGAAGTCTCGCATGCAATCCTGACAAAGACAAGGAGACTCACTGTTGTCAGATGTTTCCCAATAATTCCTTATTTATGGCGCTCACTGTTTTCCAGTTTACAGCTGCTAAATTTGAGGTTGATTTTAAGCGGGGAGTCAACAAATAGATTTAACGTGTTAAACCATCTGCAACCATCTCATCCCTAACCACAGGAAGCACTGAAGGTTCTCCTGCAAAGAATGCAGTCTAAATGTTTTTGACACCAGCACAAGCAGAAGAAGCAGACGAGGAATAAATAAGGATTTTTTTTTTATCAAGAAAGAAAAAAA
The DNA here is from genome assembly GCA_038048925.1 of Garcialebias charrua. Classification (NCBI taxonomy): domain Eukaryota; kingdom Metazoa; phylum Chordata; class Actinopteri; order Cyprinodontiformes; family Rivulidae; genus Garcialebias; species Garcialebias charrua. Next base: position 26,304 of record JBBPBX010003855.1, on the reverse strand, counting down.
AATACACTACTCTTTACTGTAACACGCTTTTACCTATTACAGGTAGTCCTCGACTTACGGCGGTCTCGAGTTACGACGTTTCGTGGTTACGACACGCATCTCCATAAAACGTTTTTTGGGGGGGAAAAATTTATTTTGAAAAGCCGAGTTCCGGTTTTACTTCCGGTTTGACGGCAGAAACATCGGAGCTTATCGGAAGCAGTGGAAAAATACAGGGGCAGACCTTAGTAAACTCTGGACCCAGGTTGACGGTGGTTTTACGTCGGAATATGGCAGTTGGACCAAGGGCAGATGTGGACCAAGCTGGTCCAACTGGTTTGGCCGGACCGTGTCCGATCAGAGGTTGCTGCCGTCGGACACGTGAGCTAGAAAGCTTTGTGAACTCTCTGGAAGTTTCAGAGCTCCAGACAGCAGGAGGCCGGCTTTGGATGGAGCGAGTCCAATCAGAGGTTGCTGCAGTCTGATACATGAGCTGGGAGCTGAACGGCGGTTTTACGTCGTAAACGCAATAGAGAATACGCAGAATGGACGGATGGACGGAAGAAAACGGCTTCACCAGTTTGCCAGTATGAAATTAACTATTTTTTCCCTTCATTATGGTAAATGGTAAATGGAGCTTATTTATAGCGCTTTCCAGCACCCATATGAGGGGCCCCAAAGCGCTTATGGCTCCCAAATGTATGTGTGTTTTGATAATTATATAGGGTACTGTGTTAGGATAGGCTAAGTGCTTGGTAAAATACAGTACTGTACGTATATCAAAGTCAAAGTCAAAGTCAACTTTATTGTCAGAACTGCAATATGTACAGGACTTATGCCTGTTACCCACTGCACAACTCGAAACGCGCCTGCCGCCCCCTTTTGGCCGCTGGTCACGGTCCCACTGGCCACTGAAGACCGTCTGATAACGCCCACTAGGGGGTAGCAGAGGGAGGGGTCTCTAGCTTGTTTTCCGGGTTCAGTTGTTGTGTTAACTGCACTTCCGACGGTCTTTGATGAGATAAAACGTTTTTTTTATGTTTGGGGTGATCTACACTGGAGAGAACAGCAGCCTGTCAGCAGCAACTGTAAAAATGCCACGTTTATTACCGGAGTTTGGGTCCAATTCATGGAGGGTCGATCCGGTGAGTTTAAAAAGTAAAAAAAAAAGTCCCGTTGTGGTTGTGTAATCAGATAGCAGAGGCTCTCCCGACTGTTTTCTGGACGCGTCGAGAAGCCAGAGATGGAATTTTATGGCGTTGGCAGTTCGACGCCGACGCGCGCATGCGTGTGCAGGCTGCGGCCGCGCCGCTTCGATCAATGGAATCGCGCCGCTTCCTTGTTCGCCGTGACTCGACGCGTCTCCTCAATAGACTTTGAATGTAAACCGGCCGCTTCAGCCGCCCGAAACTGGGGGCAGTGGGTACCAGGCAATACACAGGATTGAAATTGCGTTTCTCTCAGTCCCTCGGTGCAACAGTAACCATCTAAACACTAAACATTTAATAAACATAAGCATAAAATGAAATAATAAAAGTGTAATACTGTCCTGAGTTTTTTCATAGTAGTATAAAAAGTATAAAAAGTATATCTATAAAATAAACTGAAGGTTCTAGCATTGACATTTGCAAAGAGTGGCACAGCAGCATATGAGTTAATGTACACAGTATATGTATGAGGTAGTTGATGTTGGTATAGAGGCAAAGTGGCATATGCAGTAAGGCACATAAGGCACATTTGGCATCCTTAGATAAGGCTAATCAGAGAATACTGTATATGTATCAGCAGTAGTGTAGATATAAAAGTAGTGTAAATGTAAACAGTAGTAATAAATGTAAAACAGTAGTAATAAATGTAAACCGTATTAATAAATGTAAACAGTGAATGTAAACAGTAGTATGACTATAGGCAGTAATGTAATACAAACATTAGTATATGGTTCAGTATGTACATATGTTCTGACTTACGTCGAAATTTGGGTTACGACGCCGCTTAGGAACGGAACTCCGTTGTAAGTCGAGGACTACCTGTATTTTATTTCCTGGACGCCTATTTTCTTTCCCTTTTCTTCCTGTTCTCAGGTAGCCACTTATGACACCAAGTATCTAATCAGAAGGCATTTACCGCCCTATATATTATATATTTTTTTAATACTTCCCTCCCTCCTTAATGTTCCTCCAATTCACTTTCATTATCGCCCAATACGTCTGAGCTCCTTTGCCCATCTCCACAGCATTAACTGGGCTAATTAATGAGGCAAAAGGTTGAGTGCTGCTCAGCTGAAACAACTCCTCCTTTGTCTTTTGCACACACGGACAACGACTTGATGAGAAAAGGAACGATTGCAGGAAAAGGCATGAAAGTAAAATGAAGGATGCATTTATTACTACAGCAGCAAGAGTACAAAATGAGTTAACGACCTTTTGGCTTTAATCACTGCCATAATGTTTGTGGTTAACTGAAGCTTTTGTCTGTGACTTCTGTTGTTCAAAATGTAGTTTGAGAAGATCACAGCTACACACGGTGGGTCCATGCAATTAAAAAATTTAAACAAGAGCAAGTTTTAGATGGACAAAGAAGTAAAAAACAACCAAGAGAAAACTGAAGATATAGTGAAAGACCAGGTGAAAAACAGGGATGGTGAAGCTGCAGGAGGGGAAAAAGCAAGACTCTTATTAAGAGGCTGTGCAGAGGAAAATGTCACCTTATTATCAGAACAAAAAGGCTGGCCTCACTTTCTCCCTGTTATCAGAGAATTATGATACTCAAAGCATTTTCTCCAAAAACGTGTGGGTCGGTCAGCATGGGGGCATTACAAAGACAAAAATAATTTCTTCTTGTATGGAGTCCTTCCTATTTCATATAACTGGTTGGTTTCATATTTTACCATATAATATACAAAAGAATGTGTGTACAATTACCGGTATTAGATTTATTTGTCAGTGCACTTTATATAAATATGTCAAGTGTGATAAAGTGATCCAAATGAGTGATATTTTTACATCCGTCTTAGTATAAAAAGAATAGATTTGTTGCCTTTTTTCCCCCTTTTATAGATGGCCTCCCTTCGCACCTTACAGCCATCCTCTTCACACCATTGTGATTTTTTAAAAATAGGATAGAAAGAAAGGAAAGACGGAAAGTAAGACTACAAAATATAATAAATATACACAAAGAGAGCACAAGGCAAATACACCCGACTGCTGTCTGTAAACCTGCAAAGAACATGACAGAACACAGCAACAAAATACATATGTATAAAAGACTTAGAATATTCATGGCTTTGCAGTAGATTTCTATAAATATACAGTACATACCTATACCTACATATATATATATATATATACATACATACATATACATGCATATGTATTCACATACACGTCTACATACGATACCTGCATGTGCATCCCTGCATCTATTTGTGTGTGGTTGTGAGCATGCATAAGTGTATAAGGCTTCTCTAATAGAACATTCAATAGTGACCGTGAAGCATCAGAGATCCGACCCCCAAGACCCGAGGCAGACAAAGGGGAGACCAGAGCCCAAGACCCCAAGAGGGACCCCGAGCGCGGAGCCCCCAGGGCCACCCAAACAGGACGAACCACTCACCCACCCCCCAGATCCGACCATAGGCGAGAACCGGAAGAGCCCAATCAGCGACTACACACAATTGTTGCTAATGCTAATCAAACTGAAATATTACCCCTCTATGAAATGGTTCCTCTATTGTATAGTGATAGTTAATAGAAAAGAGCCTAAAAAAGATAATTTCATAAATTAATTTAAAAAAAGACATTTGAGGCCTGAGTGTCATTTTGTGTGGAACTGGAAGTCTGTCATTGAAAGTGAAAGAGAAAATAGTTTGAGGAAACATTAAAATACTCTAATTTAGAGAGTTTTTATTTTATTTTATTTTTTCACCTATTGCTGTTTAAAATTATTTAATACTTTGGAAACTGCTTTGAAGACAATATGTCAACCAGAGAAAAAAGCTGTGGGGATACTTCAGAATAAACAACTGGCAGGGATGAAGGATGATCCCTTTTTTTCTGTGTGCATTTTCTTCTAAATTATTTTCATTTTTCATCTAAAAGAGAAAAAACACACTAATTTTAAGTGTTAATTGAATGCAGAAACACAAACCGAATGTAATTTTCAAACCGTTTTTGTGCTTAACTAAAGGGTCATTAACTGCTTTTGCTATCTCGGATCCTCCGGGTGGAACAGACATCTATTATCAAACAATTTCCTTATTTCGGATCTGAAAAATATTAAACATGTTGCGCTCCATCTTATATTCAAGATCTTATTGTTGCATATTTTCCCAAATGCAGGTTTACGGTACTTGCGGTTCCCAAAAGCAGAATGGGAGGAAGATCTTTCAGTTGTCAGGCTCCTCTCTTGTGGAATCGACTTCCAGTTTCTGTCCGTGAGGCTGACACATTGTCCAGTTTTGACTGGGCTTAAAACTTTCCTTTTTGATGAAGCCTATAGGGTTGGCTATGCTGCTATAGGCTTAAATCTAGCTTTAGACTCCTGGAGGACATATATGGATGTTTCTGTTCAGTGCCCTGAGACGACTTCTGTTGTGACTTGGTGCTATATTAAAGGGGACCACAGATGCAAAATTCACTTTTTAATGTTTTTTTTTTATTCTACTTTGGGTATTTACTTCTTTAAAAAACAGTCCTAGGGCCAAAGAAATGCACCCAGTGGTATATTTACTCTAAGTAGATTTATTTTTCAGGGATATAAATGTCTCGTTTTCAAATCCTGCGGTTTGTGACGTCACAAGCCGCAGCCACAACCCACCCCAAACCTGAGTCCAGCCCCTCACCTAGCAACCCCTGGTTAGGCTCAACCAGAGCCATATAAAGTGAGAGTTCCGACACTCTTTGATCTCACCGACAGGCGGTCAATCGTTCCAAACAACGGCTATGGAAACCTTGTGGAGCTGCGCCCTCTGGTGGCGACGGAGCACTACTGCAGGCAGCTTCAGACTAACCAGAGCCATGGAACAAATCGCCCCCTCCATGACCCACGTGACTTCCGCATTCCATTCTTACAACGGGAATCTATGGAAGTGTCGGAACTCTCTCTATATATGGCTCTGGGCTCAACCCACTTCAGTATAAAAGACGTGACGGTTGTTTTTCCTGATTTCATCTCATCTTTTGTTTAAATGTTCTTAATTTCATGTGTACAGCACTTTGTTGCAGCTGTGGTTGTTTTAAATGGCTTTATAAATAAAGTATAATTGTTATTTTTACGTTTTAGTTCAATTTTTAGCGTATTAGCGATCGCTCCCAACGAGCAGCCGCAGACGTAAAACGAGCAGACCGCCGGCGAAGGGACCATCTGCGGGCGGGAGCTGCTGGGAGCTGCTGGCTTTTGAGGACCGTGGGTCCGGTCAGAGGTTGCCTCATACGGATAAATTGACTGGAAACACTCGGTGAACTTTGTGTATGTGTCTGGACTGGAGCAGCGATCGCTCCCAAAGCGCCGCATGCAACGAGCGGAGCTAAGCGTGCGGTGTGCCGGAGGAGGAAGAGCTATCATTAGCCTCGGATTCGGGTGGGCTAATGCTAAAAGGAGCAGCTAATGGCAGCGCGTGCAGATGGCTTTCGGTATTATCTTAAGCTAGCACTAACAGTAAGTCAAATGAGTAATAAAAAAAGAGCTAATTTTAAAACAACAACAGAGTAGAGATACTGGCTGTTACAGAGGGCGGAGTTAATGTAAACAGATTTTTGAAGGGCGTGGCCTTCAGAGCTCATTATCATAAACAGCCTGTTCAGAATAGCCTGGTTGATACCAGACCCATGTCCTTCACTTCGCTTTGGACTAGGGTCTGGCATCTCTGCCATAGACAACGATTTCTCCTGGAGATTTTTGAATGGACCAATCAGAGAACAGGAGGCAGAGTTTTGTTAGTTTAGCCTGACGAGGTCCAGGCTATCAGATAAATTGCTCAGAAACCACTCGGTGGATATTTTTTCTGCCACCAGTGTGTAATTATATGTCTTTAATTTACTGACTGTTGGCCTAGATGAAACATTTGAGATAAAATTCGATTTTTTATCATTTATTTTCGTAGCGCACCCGAGGCTGTTTGGAAAATATCAAACCGAAACTATTTAATATCCAGCAGATTTGACCATTTCGTGAATTGATTTAGGAACTGTTAAGCTCAGGAACACTTCTGATATAACGTCAGCTATGAACTATATTTTTTCTCAGCAGAGAAATAATAGTTTTTTACCTTGTTTTGATGAAAATTCGTTCGTGGCGGCAGCCATTTTGAATGACGACGTCAGTCGACATCGTTCAAAACTCCGCCTTCTGCTCTCTGATTGCTCAGGAACACTTCTGATATAACGTCAGCTATGAAATCTATTTTTTCTCAGCAGAGAAATAATAGTTTTTTACCTTGTTTTATTGAAAATTCCTTCGTGGCGGCAGCCATTTTGAATGACGACGTCAGTCGACGTCGTTCAAAACTCCGCCTTCTGTTCTCTGATTGGTCCGGTCAAAACCTACCGGAGACATCCTTGTGGATGGGAGAAATGCCAGACCCAGCAGTGAAGGGAAATGAGAATTGAGCGGAGCTGCGTAGGAATGGCGAGGGCCAGGCTATGTTCAGAATGGAAATGAGAAAAGGCAGAACTAAAAAGGGGATATTTTATTATCTAAGAGATATTTTGCGCATTAAATTGAATGAACATGGTCTGGACAGCCCACAGACATACCATAATTTTTTTAAAGCAATATGTGGTCTCCTTTAATAAACTGAACTGAATTGAATCAGTTTCATTTCAGGCAAAAACGAAAGCTGCAAATGCAAGAACATGAACACTATCAGCTACAGATCTCAACCGTTAGTTGATCTTTAACTCTATTTAATCTTCTTTTTCTGATGTTTCCCATCCTGATCTCAATTAGACTAAATTAAAAGTATTTTAGCACTTGCATGTCCCTGCTTTCTCTCAAAACTCTATTTCTACTGAGTTCAAATGCGTACACAGGCTTGCACAGACTCCAAGGCTGAACTCGTATTTGAGTGGTTGAAGCAGACATACAACAGGCTGTGAAAAATTATTTTTGTGTATTAAACCACCACAGCAGCTGAGCCCAGATATTGCTGTGCTTTTGTGTGTTTGCCTGCAGTAGATCCATGTGCAGTATATAAAAGCTATATTAGATCTGAGACCTGTAAACAATATAGCAGGTACTCTATTCACACCATTTGAGGTGTTGAATGTATGTTTTTTTAGGTCACTGTAAAAAAAAAACAACTTTGATTGATTGTGTTTTAATTTAAACATGTGTGCTGAAATAATTTAATCATCTTGATAAATGTGTCTGAGATTATAGTCGTTTTCCAATTTTTATTTTTTTATTTTGGTCTCAGCTTAAACAAGCTTTTAGCTGGTCAATCTGGTCAGAATTAGTCCAGGCTAACAGATGCCTACAACAGGTAAGGTATTTACTGTTTATAACCTTTCCACAGAACCCCACTTCAGAAGATGAACTAAACCTCAGTTAGAAAGCCTGAGTTTGTTTGTGGCACCTCGGACTGATGAAGTCCTCTGGATGAAGGACGAAACGTCTCAACAACAAAAATGTAACAGTCCAGATGACCCGACTGAACATTGTTGGATTTTTTCTACCTGGATTGCATGAACTTTGATAAACCTCAATTACATTTTTTAAACAGCTCATACATAAACGACAAAGAAATAGCCTTAAAACAAAGTACAGTATATGAGTTTTAAATTTTTGTTTACTTCGTCATCCCCCAAGTGCACCGTGAATGGCAGTCTCCTCAATGATGAACATATTTCTCCCCCTAATTCTTTAGAATTATTTAAAAGCTTTATTAATAATTTAATGACTTCATAGCCAAAACAGATTCTACTTCAGTCTCTCTTTGTTAGTCAGTATAACAGATGAACAACACTCTTGAGTCATTTCCTCCCAACATCTTTCCTCCTTAACTGCTCACTCGCTCACTCGTTTGGTTGATCTCTGCCGCTCTCTTTCTTGTTTACACACGCACACACGCACACACACACACAAGTCAAAATGCATATGGATGCTGCTGGTGTTGCTGTGGGAGCTGAGCCCGGGGAAGGTTATTGATGTTTGCTCTCACAAAGCCAAGGTCTAGGCCATGAATCGCAAACTCCAGCCCCCACTGGTCTCAGACATTAGCAGCCTCCGATAAGACATGAAGGATTGCCTGCATTATAGGAAAACAGCCTCACTGCATCACGTTCTACCAGCCCGCCTTGCCTATACCCTTTACCGCACACAAACTTATGCACAATGTTTCCACAGGATTTGTCATGCATGAAGTAAATGTTTGTGTTGCCATCATGAAATAATTCATGTGATGTAACTGAGGAAGAGACAGCAGAGTTTGAAGATCTGAGATCAGACGGAAGAAATAAGGCTGCAATAA
>JBBPBX010003854.1:48211-61578 GCA_038048925.1 Garcialebias charrua | reverse complement strand
AAATGACATCATTACTTTTTATAGCAAAAACCACATCTGCAAAAGACAAATCCATGCATTTGATCCCACTAAACGTCTTCAACTCTACATTTCTTGTCACCAAATCTGTTGTAACTTTTAACCTTATTTTACCCCCTTCAAATTATACGAACAGATGCCAACATGTTCCCTGAGCTAAACTGCAGGGCTTTTGGGATTTTTTTAAAGGTTGTTTTATTGTGTGAACGTTCTCAAGACCCACCTCTGTTTTCCACACAGGCCTTTGAGTTTTATAATTCACCAGTGAGTAGAAAGTTGAAGCTGCATCAGTAACACAATAGTTCTACATATTTTCAGGGGTTTAAAAAAAAAACAGGCTCATAAAGCGAAGGTCAAACCTGACAGGAGGCAGTGAAGCAACAAATGAAAGGGGATCAGAATTGGAAGGGGATGCTGTGTGAAGAGATTCTGCAGAACAAATTGGTTTCCCGTTAACACAGATCAAAAGAAACAACTTCATTATTTATGTTTCTATGACTTTTAAATCATTTTCTCAGACTGATCGGTCCTCTGGTAATGATTTTTTTTAAACCAACCGTCTCTCCAGCTCTTCCTACTCATACATATTATATAGATGCAACTCTGAGCCTTTGGTGCAGCTGACTTACAGAAATCTTTTCCCCCCCCTCTCTTATCATATTTCAGTCTGGCAGTAATTCTTACTTTCATGAGGTTTAAAAGTCATCTGTTTAATGTAATCATATTTCTACTAATGGGAATGACCCTTGAATAACTGGAGTTGCTGTTGTTCTTGCAGTAACTTATCGCAATAACAAGTCCTGAGCATGGAGAATAAGAAGGAAGTAGGGTGGGTGGGTGGTGTTCGTTGGGGTCGGGGGGGTTGGTGCGCTGGTAGAAACGGTGTACAAGGGCAGAGGGACTGAACATAAAGAAAAGTGAGCGAGTAAATCAGCTCTGTTGCTTCCCCAGATTCAGGTTTATGTGCGCGCAGAGTACGGCGTGTGTTTCCAGGGGTTTCCATGCTGTCACAAAAGGCCCCTGTGAGACCAGCTTATTTACCCTGCAGTAAAACCCAAGAGGGAGTATACCCTGCAGTAAAAACGGAGTGGGGGTGCAGTGGAATTAGATTTAGGGCCGCCTTCGGCTCTTCTGTTCTCTGTGTGCCTTTGGGGGGAAAAACCCACTCCGCTGCTCTTGTTCCGTTGTTTAACTTGAGTTGTGTTGTGCGTGTTGAGTCGAGGGTAAAAGTGTGTTTTATAACAAGCAAACAAATTTCAGAATAGTTTTTAATTAAAGAGAGAGGTATTACATCCGTTATTGGTTACATAGTGGCTGGTAACGGTGACAAGAGTTTAATTGAGCATAAATAAGCAGTTGTGCAATTAAGGGTTATAACATTTCACAATGCTTTTTGCATAAACACTTTGTCTGTACAAGATGCATTTTCACATATGAATGCAAAATGTGCTTTTTGCCCATCATTTCCAAGATGTGCGGTTGAAAATATTAAGTTATTAACAGGATTCTAAGGAGAGTTTGCACAAAAGTGAGGGTTATCTTCCGCTGGAAACCAGGTATCCAGCACTGAGATGTTGCATACAAATTACAGAGGCTGATGGTTCTGCACAGCCACCCACAGTACAGCATATGTCTTCCCGGCATGCTCCAAACACTTAGGAAAATGTTCTCAGGTGAGAAAAATAAAAAAGACATTCTGATCCTCCTTCACGTGGAAAGAGTTGCTTTGTTACATTCCATATTTTCATCAAGTTCAAGTAATTCGATCAAACTGCAGGCTTGGATGTCTGTACTTTTTGAGTCTGCATGCAATAAGGAGCTGGTGTGTGTGTGTGTGTGTGTGTTTGTTAGCAGCTGAATGAACAAAGCTCATAAGCAGTGACATCCAAAATCGAGGTTCAAACCATGAGTCATAAATCATTTTCGATCTGTGACCGTGGAGGTGGAGTTCTGTAAACTTTGAGATATTTTTTTGCATTTTTGTCTGTGTTTGTAATAAAATAGCTGTGGAATGCAGATAAAGAACACTGTTGTTTAGTGACTCATACTGAAAAGCCTTGCAATCAATCATTTTAAATTAGATTGTAATTGGTTTTGTACATTTTTACAAAATACTTTGTGGTCGTGTGTCCAAATTTTTGTCAAAGTGACTTGAAAAGTGTATTCCTCTAGTTAAACATTTGTTATGAGGAATCATTCATGAGTTGTAGCAGAGTAAAGAAGTTCAGTTAACATCTTTAACCCTTGGACCGTGATGGGAGCTTGTATAAAATGAACCCACAAATTAAACGACAGGAAGCGTATGAATGTCTTAGCTTCTCAAATATGAAACGGAACTGATAATCATAGGATGCAATGCAATCCTGCTGGGTTGGAATAAACCAAATGTTTACCTCAGACCATAAACGGACTGAAAACTTTACATTCAAACCACCGTCAGTTGCTGTTAAATCAGTTTCTCGCTTTTTGCTCCCTATTGCTTACAACCAGTGGTTTGTTGTTGAGTGAGTGGAGTGTGTCTTTCCAAGGCACTTGATTATTTTCGTTGCCCTACATGATAAATTAAAAATAGACAGCTAATGCCCCCCTATTCCAGGGTACAAATGCACTTTAAAAAAAATTGCTTAATCAAATGCTTCTCATTAATGACAAACACTAACTTTGGTTTGATGATCTTAAACCTCCATGACACTCTTGGTCAATAAAAGATCTGAAGATTTTGCATTCCACACTGTAAAAAAGAATGGAATCTGACAATTAAAAGACAAGGAGAAGAATAAACCGAGTTAAATAACTACACAAAAGGCATTTGACTAAAACCTGAAAGGCAAAACAAACTCAGTGGTCTAAGCTGATGTCATTAAAGCACCAAGAAGACATACGCAGACAACAAATACATACAAAAATTAAAGTTTTTGTTGTAGCAAAATAGACAGAAACAGGTTTTTATAGCGGATTGAAGGAGCAACTATCAAATGTAGAGGTGTCATTAGTGAATCCCTCTGCTGTGACAGACGTCGCCAGGGCTTTACAGATTCCTGTAGCGGAAACAGTCAAACTACTTTGTGGTCTTTGGGACTGTCTGGTTGCCACTGGTTGACTTGAAGCTGTAAAATTCCCTGTAAAACATCCAGCCAGACCTTGTAGCAGAAGAGATACTGTTCCTGAAATGAAAGGAACAAACAAACAAAAAAAGTTCAGCTTTTATTTACACCTTCATTTTTACCCCCCTTTGTTTGCACTCACCTTGGTTTGAATCATCCCGTGCCGCTGAAGCCTCATCTCTTTCACAATGTCGCTCACGTTAATCTGAAGACAGACAGATAGTCGTTATGAGCAACTAAAGCGTGACTGTGAGCTCGGGTTCCATTTATTTTCAGTGCACAAAACAAATGAACAAGAACTGTTTTCACACATGTGCTGCAGCCCTGAAATGTCCTAAAGAGGATCAGGAGGGCAGGCTAATGTCTGCAGCGTTTGCTTGTTGACTTGCTCCAGACATTTTCACACAGCCACCCAATAAAATGTCTGGGAGCTGAGAGAATAACGGAATATAACAACAAATCTTGTGGTGCAATTAATGCACGGGAAAGACTTCGTAAATGTGCAGGTATTAGCTACTTAAAAAACCCAGCATATTTCCAAACGAACTGCCTTGCATCACGTTCTCCATCTTGTACACTGAAGGTAGACCTAACTTTAACTTAATTTAAAGTTGCATTTGATTTAGGTATGAAAAACTCTGTGTGGCACATGCACAGGTATTACCGTATTTTTCTGACTATAAGGCGCATCGGATTATGAGGCGCATTAAGCGAAACAAAACAGTCAGATAAGTCAAACTTTATTTGACTCATTCACAATAACCACATAATATCGGTTCAAGGTCAGTAAGCACAACCAGAATTCATACATGAGGCATACTGGATTGTAAGGCTCGCTGTTGATTTTTAAGAAAATTAATGGATTTTAATTGCGCCTTATAGTCTGAAAAATACGGTAGACAACTTTAGATGAATGAGTGTCTTCAAGAAGGGATTTTGTGTTTGTCTACATTTTCAGAATAACACAAGAAGACATCAACAGAATGCTACATCTCTGAAACTTTAGTGGAAGAAATCTGAGACAACCGCTTCATGCATTCACCCATTGATGTTATTCTTGTTTTTCTTTAGTTTTTTCTGTTTCGCTAAAATTTTAGTGCCGATATGTCTTTGTTCATAAATTTGCCTGTCTTGACTCTGAGCGTATAATCATTAAAGACCGTGTAAAGTGAATTTCAATATTTTCTTAAACATTTCTTTTTCATTTGTTTCTTTTACAACATTACAATTATGACATTTATAATGTTGTAAATGAGTAAAAAGTCTCAAAATTGTAGCTAAATTAATTTTGGAGTTATAGATGAAACTGTGTATAAAGATATGTCTGTTTCAGGATTTTTTAGGCGTGGTTTAAACGGGACCGCGTTTCGTCACGCGGTCCTCATTAGTATAGCCCCACCCCCTGCAGCTCCAGTCATATAAATTGTTCTTCGCATGGGTGGAGCCGTTCACTCGCGAATCGCAGATAGCATCAGATAGCAATAGCATAGATATTTTGTTCATTGTTAGCTAGCTAATCAATTATGCCTCGTTCGTGCATCTTCCCTGGATGTCGCAATGGTCAGGGCACCCGTACAAATCATAACGTGTTTTTATACCGCGTGGTTTTATACTGAGTATCTGTAATGCCTGGATAGGTCAATGGATAAAGCGCTTGCCTTCTGTCCCAAACCCCACGGGTTCAATTCCCGCATGGTACAACTCTTTTTTTTAAATTCATTCCAGATTAAAAACACACAAGAAAACTATTTACAAAAACAGCGTAACTCTTGGAAAAAGTAGCTGCTGTTACAGACAGAACTCAGATAAAAACAGAGCAGGTTTACTGGCTCTGCTGCCTGCCTCTCCACACAGTCAGCTCAGGGGGCAGGACACGAGCGCAGCTGCGCTGAAACCACGCCCACGCACTGACACGCCCCCAGCGTTCCAGGGCAAGGCAAAATCATGTTTTTTCATGATTTTTGAGACTTAATTTTATAAGGTAAACAATGTTTTTAATCAGTCAGATTTATATGGGTGATTAATAACACATATTTATGCCATGTGACAAACTAAAAACACACATTTAATTTCACTTTACACGGTCTTTAAATGGTAGGAATGTTGCAATACACCTGCAGATTCAACCTTCATGTCTCGATCAAGAGGAATAAGCTTGAAATGTTTTTACCCATTTTTTTGACTTGAACAGCTTTAACATGTGCTCTCTTTTCTACCTTAGCTTACAAGAATGCTATTGGATGATCTCATGCTACTAAAAATAATAAAACATCTGTATGTAGTTCAGTTGAAGATTAAAATACTTTGACATTTATGTGAACATAAGAATTTGCTTGGAACGATGACTTGATGATCTTTGATTAGTGCCAAAAGCACGTCTTGGCCTACTGCTAACAAATTGTAGGTGAGCTTGTTTAAGTTTTTACACTAAACAGAGGTGATTCTAGTACACTGGTAGTGTCATCACTCAGGAGTAGGCCTGTCGCAATAAACAAATCAATTAATCACATGATAAATGAAAATTATCAAACTCATTTTCATTTATCGGCTTTATCGTTTCTTCGTGTTTCTCTTTAGCCGTTTTCGCATTGGCCAGCCCTCAATGGCCCGGGCCGCCCCAGGTTTGCCCAGAGCCCGAACTGGCCCGCCCGTGTTCATTACGCATTATGTGGAGAGCAGCCTTGAAGTGGGTGGGGTGTTCACTTGACGTGGGTGGAGTGTTCACTTGAAGTGGGTGGAGTGTTCTTGTGTGCGCGCTTACAGTGTTTTAAGAGCGGACACGCCGCTAAAAAATGTTTGTTAGCTGAATATATATATTAGTGTTTCTGAGCTAAATTTTTGTTAATGACTGATTACAATTCAGCTTATGTTAGGACGTAAATAACACGAAGCGCGCACCCATAGCCTACAGAGCATTTCCGCCTTTCAGCGCGAATGCTGAAGTTCTATAAAATATAACTAATATTCTCTAACTCTTGCGCGTAGCCAGGGTTTTAAAATATAACTGATAATCTCTAAATCCTGCGCGCGCCAGAATTTTACAAGCGGCAAATCCTTCATAGGAAAGGTTGACTCCAAAAAAACTAATAAGCCGCCGTGGCGTAAAGGGATAAGCACTTGGCTTTAAGCTCACGTTTTATCTTGACCCGTAGGCTACGAGTTCGAATCTCAGCTGGGTCAAGTTATTTTATGTTTGTCTTTTATTGGAGAAAATAAAAAGAAGTAGTTACTGAAGCTGAGAGCTTGTTTACTGATTTTTTTATTAAAAGCTTTGTGTGAAAAATGCTACGCTAAAGAGCTCAAACAACACAGAGCGTGTGCCATTTTGAAAACTGAATAAAGGAAGGAGAGACAGCCCATGTCACGTCAAGAGGCCTCTCTCCCATTTTTATTAGAGACACACCGCTCGCTCCCTCACTATCCATCCTTCGGTTCAAACAGTCTCATACTGCCATCCGGTGGTTGAAAAAGGTACTACACACTAAACAAATCAACATTTCTTCTTAAATTTTTTTACAATAATTACTAATTATTGTCAAATTTCAAACAACATTATTGTTTATCGCAATAATTTCTGAGACAATTAATCACCCAGCAAAATTTGTTATCGTGACAGGCCTGAGAGCTGACTTTTGGTGCGTTTGTAGCTTTATGGTGAGGTTTTGTGACAGTAGTTCTTGAACTCGGAAACAAAATGGGAGAAACTTTGGATCCTGACTATTGCTAGTTGAATGCAAAAATCATTAAGCCAATATAGCAAGAATGAATTGATCTAATTCTTTTGTTTCATTCTTGCGTTTCACGTTCTGCTTTGAGAAGTTCAAAGATTCAAGAAAGTGGCACAACTAAGGGAAGCTTTGCAAAATGTTAGAACAATAAAAATCACTTGAAAAGCCATCCTTGATCTGGCAAACAGTGAAATACTTGGATGTTTTCAGGTTTGTTTGCCATCTTCACACTTATTTTATCATTACATAATTAATTTGCAGGGAGATTTATTCTGTGTGGACTATGACTGATGATGCTGGGTCATTTTAGTCCAGACCAAAGCAGCATACGTACTGTACAACATTACAATCATAGTACAGTATAGGAGAAAATGATTAGATGAAAATAACATACTGTATGTGCTTCCACTTACAGGCAAGTCTTCTTCAATGAGTTTAAGGATAATGTCGTTACAGATGAGGACCCCTGTCCGTCCGATGCCAGCGCTGCAGTGAACAATGATTGGCCCCTTGTGGTGCACGGCTCTCATGTAGCGGATGAATCGAACCAGCTGCGCTGAGCTGTGTGGCACACCATGGTCAGGCCAGTGTGTGAATTTCAGGTGACGAACAAAGTGGGTCTCACCAGTCTGGAATGATAGTCAGGTATTTTTTACACCAAATTAATTTCATACGTTAACAACAACAATAAAAAAGTGATTTTTCCCAATTTTTCAATTTTTTTTTACCTCTGTTTCCACCATGCGGATGACCTTTATGTGAAAGTATTCCAGAAACTGCTGGTTCTCCAGGTGAAGCTCGTACCGGTCAGTGTTCAAAGGGGCACCAAGTTTTTCTGGCCAATACTTATGACATTTGATTCTTCCTCGTTCCATTTCTTGGGTCATCATGGAAATGACGTCAGATTTATTTTCCCAGATCATCTGCCAGAAAGCCTGAACTGTAGTTGGCAGAGGCCCCTGGCAGGAGATGTAGAAGAGATCCTCAGCTCCAACTTGCATGCGGATATAACTTGCATTGATGTACTCTCGATTCTCTCCAATAGCTACACGTGTTTCGTCATCTGCAGGAGGAATCAAAGCACACAGCGAAAACTCAAAATAGTGTGTTTGAAATGGGAAAACAAATTACCGTATTTTCCGGACTATAAGTTGCTCTTTTTTCTTCTCACAAAAATAGCTTAGGCAGTCCTGCGACTTAAAGTCCGAAGTGACGGATTTACATTTTTTTTCCTATTCATGATGCAATTTTTGACTGACGTATTAGATGTTCATTCATACTGATATGAACCAAAGAGTAAACATTACCATTTGTAGCCACAAGAGGGCCCTCTAGGCTTTTGACAACTACGGTATTCTACTTCCGGCTCTCGACAAAGCAAGTCGCATATCTTTTTGCTCCTTCCCTCCCTAAGTTTTTCCTCCTCCCTGCTTGCTTTTTGTCTCGTCTGACTCTTCAGCGCTCACTCGAACCAATTTGCGATGGATTTAATAAATTGGGCTGTTTCTTCAATAGATAAGATTTTTTCCACGAAGCGGACCGTGCCAGGAGAAGCTGTCTGTCCCTCTGACACACACGCGGTTGGATACATGATGGATTCGTGGGGACAGTGGCAGCCTATGTGTCTGACCGTCTTGACTGTCGAAGACGTGGAAGATTTGTGGATTATTGGACTATTAGTAGCAGCTGCTCTGTTTTTTGGCATCGGCGGAGCTGTCTGCTACCTGAAGCTGAGGAGAGCTTCGGCGGCTATCAGCGCGCTGGCGAAACTCCCTGATCAGCAAGATTCTCTGATCCGGGCCGTGAGCTCCTCATCCCAGCTGTTGTATGAGCTCAATCGCACGTTGGGTGCGTCGGTGGACTACCGCGGACCTGCGGGGCGCTTTGGAACTCGTTTACAGCCGCCCGGGCTCCAACAGGGCACGGATGGGGGTTCATAGAACGGAACCTCATATGATTTGGAATTTTGGCCCTGAAACAGCGTCTGGACTTGGAAGGCTGCAGTGAGAAAGAACACTGTGGTCTGGATTGGAATAAACAAAAAGACTATCTAATCTGGTTTCTGCACACGTCCTTGAAAAGAGGCCTGTTTGGAAACTATTCTCCTGGAGCGTAGAGCTGAAGTGCCCTTGCTGACCTCCCCCCCCAGAGATTTCTGTGCGTGCCTCGGATAACGCCCAGCTGAATAACTGCTGAACTGTGTTCTCTGAAGTTACTCGCAGACTCTATATCTCCTTGCATGTCGTCAAAACTGCAACAATGTCTCGTCTGGTTGTGCTTATGCTGATAGAGTTTTTGGGACTTTATCATGGAGTGTCCTCAGGCAATCTTTTGATAGATTCTTTTTTTGAATATCACAAATGATACCTACTGTGTTTTTCCTTTTTCCATATCTGTTTTGCTCTTCATCCAGGACGGATGAGAGATGGCCGCGCTGATGAACATGCATGTGTTTTGAATTGCAGCAGCTTAACATTCTCTGCCCTCCTCTGGATGACTGTGTTTACATTATCACGTTGTATTGGTTTACTGGTGCAATGTTAATAAAAAATCTCTTATCTCTCTTATCTCTTATCTCTTATATGTTGTTCCTCTTCTGCTAACCATTCACTTAGAGACAACTGATAAAAACTTCACACAAGCAAAATGCCCCTCAAAAGAAAAAATCCTATTCTGTAAATCACAAACTGCAGGTAATAAAACATGCAGCCCAAAATGGTAATCGAGCAGCAGAAAGAAAGTTTAATAAAAATAACTGGAACTGATGTGGAGTCTGACGACAGCCACGCAGAAGAGGAGACTGCACTTCATCTTCCTCCAGAGTTGGCAGAGTTGTTCAGAAGCGACACAGAGGATGAAGAATTCAATGACTTCAGTGATGTGGAATGAGATTGGTGAATTTACCGGTGACCTGCTTGTCGGACTCGTTGACTTGTTCTGTTAATTAAGCCTGTTCAGGATCCCAGGTATGTTCTCTGTGTTATTATTTCAGATTAAATGTCTGTCCTTGCACTTTGTGAAATACACTTTTAAATAAATGCGACTTCTTCTCCGAAGTGACTTATATATGTGTTTTTCCTCTTCATGAGACATTTTTAGACTGATGTGACCTATACTCCAGAAAATACGGTACTTAACCATATCATTTAGAATAAAGGCCCAGCATTTGTTGAAGGATTTACCCCATTTAGGTCAAATCTTGACAATATTATAATGCACAATAGCATGCGATAAAGCTGCTACCAAAACAAAAAGTGAAACTGACTACATTAAAGCCATTTTTTGTTTTAAGGTTGATCAGCTGTGGCTGCCATCTTGAATCAAGTTGACTCCAAAAGTCAATCCGTTATCTACTGATTACACTGTTAAACTTTCAATAACATCCATTAACTGGATCATGTGATATTTTGCTAATAGAAGACACATGATTGACATGAACAGTTAACGTCAACGTTTTAAACAACCATCTTGCGTGATCTGTTAGAGCTCAGAGTATGTGTTGGGCATGGGTTTTAGCTACGACTGCACCAAACTTTAGCTCAGTGTTTGCGAAACTGACTGAGTTGTAGTCATTCTTGTGTTTGTGAAGATCGTTTAGCTGTGGCGGCCATCTTGAATAAAGCTGAGGCCAAAAGTTAATCAGTTGTAGATGTTTGTTCAATGATTACTTTCTGAAAGTTTCATTAAAAGCCATCATATGCTTTATGAGATAGTTTGGCAATATGACGGACAAGCACACACGTACACATTCAAATCACCAGCCTTTTCCCCCTTTAGGCTGCAGGCCATTGTAAAGTGACATCTGCCAGCAACCCTCTACTAACAGATTAATAGATGGCTTTGCAAGGAGAAGGAAACACTCAGAAAAGTCAAGAATATTTACTGAGATAAAAAAAAAACTATAAATATGTTCATCTTAAAAGAAGAAAAATCTCCAGTTAGAACAATAAACTATTTTTTTCCTGAATACCTAAACCATGCAACATTTGCAAGAAGCTGCAAATCATATATGGTGGTGAGTTCTGTAATAATGTCACTGGGGGTCAGTTCTCTTTTTATCTCACTCGTTCATCTCAACTCTGACCCCCTGACCCCCACACACTGCAAGGGTTTGACAAAAAACTACACTTCTGTATATGGCACATGCGTTTTGTGTGTTTGGCAGCTGAGTTTACACTAAGAGCATTCCTGGGGTCATTTTTCTGACAGAATAACGCGCACAAACACAAAACAGTTTTGTCATTTCATCTCATCTCTTTGCATCGTCGCCCTGTAATTTCTAATGATTATGCAGCTTGTTGAATCATTTCCTCTTTCGTTTATTAAAGATATAAATCCTGGATAATTGCAAGAATCATCATGGTCACATACTTGGCAAGCTGAGGGAAAATTATACTGCAAGTGTGGTACAAGTGAATTATTGACTTTTGTGGGGCGTATAAAATGTGCACAATTTACTTAGGCGCAATAAATAAACATATTCACTTTCTGCAGTAAAAATAAAAAATAAAAAATCCAGTAAGCTTAAACTAATTAAATGAAAAGCAGCAACATGCTATCCATAAATTCCATGTCTATGGGGAGCCAGTCTTTACAATCTTTAACCTCCCCTCAACATAATAAATATAAAAAAAGCACGTTCGCTTTATGATAAGTAAAAGTCTTACAGGGTAGGATGTCCCTGTAGCGGTTCTTATCTCTGTTCTCAGGGGCTTTTCCCACCAAACAGTTGTCAGAAGGCTTCAGATGCTCCAGAGCCTGAAACAAACAACAACAGCACAGTAAAATAAAAAATGTCAGGTTTTTGCTTGTTGAACCTGTTTTCACCCTTTGCAAAGCCATGGGAATATGTGGGAATACATTACGTTAAATACCATATAATAATAATAATAATAATAATAATAATAATAATAATAATAATAATAATAATAATAATAATAATAATAAATAACTTATTCAATTTGTACTGCACTTTACATTTTACAATCTCAAAGTGCTACAATATAAAACAGCTAAAGAAAATAAAACATGGACTAAATAAGGACATATGGCAAATTACCAAGTACCTGTACTCTACCGTATTTTTTTACCATATACTGTATGTTGCACTTTTTTGCACAAATTTGCAAGTCCTGCAACTAATACACCGAAGCAACTAATATACAACTAATATACCCCCCCATATATATAACCCAATGTTTGGCTGAGATCTGACGATTTGATTCATTCTGACATGAAAAATAATAAACATTACCATTTAGTAATGAGGGCGCTCGAGCATTATGTCAAGCCAATTGCCTCATTAATAGATAAAAGTGGCTATTAATGACAGGGGCAGCCGGCCAATAGAGGGCGCTAGGGCGCCGCCCCACTGGAAATTCTGGACCATGTTACATTGAAGACTTAAAAAAAATAATAAAAATGAAATAATAAAATAAAAATATTTCGAAATATATGCATACAGTATATGTTTTTAGTTGTGTAGGATAAATATTTTATGAGTAATGATGAGCTATATTGTTTGTTTCAAAAAACGTTTTCTGATTGGTGACGCATTTCCTGTTTTGGGGGTGCTCTGATCTTATCCATAGACTCTCATTATAAGTGGCGCATGCGCAGTTATTCCACGACGTTACAAACCCACAGGAAGTTGCAGGGCACAGTTTTCACCGCCCTGAACAGTCCAACATGAGCTCTACCTACCGATCGCGTGTTTCCGGCCGTTTATTTATTTATTATTTTTTATTTATTATTATTATTATTTTTTTTTTGTCTGGAAAATTAGCCGTGCGGTCAGTGACTCAAGCAGGTGGCTCAGGTAAGTTTTAAATCATTGAAAGCCCTTTATCTAATGTCTATTTGCATTTCTGACTGAACAGCCTTTAAATGGCTGTTTGTGAAAGCTGACTGTTTATTCTAAAAGTGGCAACTGGTGATTTTTTTTTGGAGCTAACATGTCAAAATTTACTTCCCTCTAAGACACAATGGTACATGTTCTATTCAACCTCTGCTCGCTACCGGTTCATCTTCGAATCCAGTTCAAAATTCTCCTGTATGTCTACAAATCGCTGAACAGTCTCGCCCCCGCCTATCTCACTGATTTGCTACCGCTGTATGTCCCACCACGTGCTTTGAGGTCAGTGGACCAGGTACTTTTAACAGTTCCAGGAACTAGTCTTAAACGCAGAGGTGACAGGGCCTTCTTCTCTGTAGCAGGCCCAAGACTCTGGAACGAGTTACCTCTGCTCGTCAGACAGGCCCCCTCCCTCTCGGTTTTCAAATCCCGTTTAAAGACCCATTACTATTCTGTTGCTTTCAACACCAGCTGATCTGTGTTTGGTCGTTATACATTTGTATTTATTATCTGCAATATTTTTATGTCTATTTTTTGTACTTCATTGTGTGTGTTGCCTGTTGTTTGTTTGTGCAGCACTTTGGTTGGCCTTGTCACTGTTTTAAGTGCTCTATAAATAAAATGGTATGGCATGGTATGGTATATAATATATAATAATAATTA
>JBBPBX010003854.1:0-12724 GCA_038048925.1 Garcialebias charrua | reverse complement strand
AATGGTTAGGTTTAGAGTTAGCTACAGACTGATAATGGTTAGGGTTAGGTATGTGCTGGCAATGGTTAGGTTTAGAGTTAGCTATGGACTGATAATGGTTAGGGTTAGGTATGTACTGGCAATGATTAGGTTTAGAGTTAGCTATGGACTGATAATGGTTAGGGTTAGGTATGTATTGACAATTGTTAGGGTTAGGTATGTACAGGTAGTCCCCGACTTACGAGCGCTCTGACCTACGAGCGCCCGGACTTACGAGCTGGCGAAAGAGAAGTAAATTTGTAAAAAATACAGCACTTTTTTGTGTTTTTAGATGAAAGTGTGTTAGCTAACCGTTTGGAAACACGTTTCCGACCATGTTTATGAACTAATATGAACGTTTTTGATGAAAAACGAGTGTTCGTAGTAGCGCTAGCATAAATGTTCCAACTTACGAGCGAAAATCCGGACTTACGAGAACACGTGCTTCGTGTTCCAACTTACGAATTTTCGTGTTACGAGCAACTCGCAGGAACGGAACTCGCTCGTAAGTCGGGGACTACCTGTACTGGTAATGGTTAGGTTTAGAGTTAGCTACAGACTGATAATGGTTAGGGTTAGGTATGCACTGGCAATGGTTAGGTTTAGAGTTAGCAATGGACTGATAATGGTTAGGGTTAGGTAGGGCTGGGCGATATGGAAAAAATCATATATCACGATATGGACTTTTTTATATCACGATAACGATATATATCACGATATATACAACACGGTGTGTGTGTGTGTGTGTACAGGAAAAATTTGGACCAAAGTTTTTTTATTTTATTATTTTACTACAGATAGTTACAATTATAAGAATGTGAACAAAAAGAACAAGGAAATTTGGACCAAAGTAGAAACTAGATCTACCTAAGATCTACCTTAATTCAAGGAGTACGATTATGGAATGACTTAATGCCAAATGACAAATGTTAAGGAAGCCAAATCATTCCTTGTATTTAAGAAACTGGTAAAAAATGAATTGCTAAAAAAATATAAATGAATCTAATTTAATGTGTGATATATGTGAATTGAAAATTGACTGAGTTATTTACTTATTTTGTTATTATAGAAAATATTGTTTGAACTGTTATTAGATGAATAAGGAGCAGATTTAATAAGATTTATTCTTCATCTGCTACCTTTCATTTTATTTTTTTTTTCTATTATGAATACGTTAATTGTTGTATTTCATATTATAAAATGAATAAACTAACAAACAAACAAACAAACAACTCCTTTTCTACTTTGGTCCAAATTTTTCCTGCAGGTGGCGGTAAAACAACAGCTGCTAATGAAACTCACGAAGAAGAAATCCGCTCTGAAGTTTGAGTAAACAAAGCAAGAAACAGAAAAGAGAAAACGTTGCGTTTGATTGCGGTTCTGTTGTGTCTCTGGTCTGTTTTGTATTGGTTAACTGGACCCGAGTTCGGACTCGGTTGGACTCTGGGTTCGTGTCCTCTGGACCCATTTTGTCTCCGAGTTTCAGCGGAGCGAAATAATGGAAGCTAACAAGGTGAGCTTCCCCCTCTTTTTGGTAAAAGTTATTCTTCTTGGGCTGCCTGTGCAGCTGTTTTCTCCTTGTTGAGACACCGGCTTCATGCGCCTGCGGCTCTGTTGCTCTCGAGTTTAACAACGTAAAGCATGTGTCGCAAACCCGCGCGTGCGTCAAACATAAAGCAGCGCCGTCATCTCGCAAAACCCAATATGAAGCTTCTTTGCGACAGTTATTTTTTTATTCTTATTTATCACGATAGAGACGATAGAAGGAAAGTAGCACGATAGACACGTTTCTATCGTCCCCACGATATATATCGTCATATCGCACAGCCCTAGGGTTAGGTATGTACTGGCAATGGTTAGGTTTAGAGTTAGCTATGGACTGATAATGGTTAGGGTTAGGTATGTATTGACAATTGTTAGGGTTAGGTATGTACTGTAATGGTTAGGTTTAGAGTTAGCTACAGACTGATAATGGTTAGGGTTAGGTATGTACTGGCAATGATTAGGTTTAGAGTTAGCTATGGACTGATAATTGTTAGGGTTAGGTATGTATTGACAATTGTTAGGGTTAGGTATGTACTGGTAATGGTTAGGTTTAGAGTTAGCTACAGACTGATAATGGTTAGGGTTAGGTATGTACTGGCAATGTTTAGGTTTAGAGTTAGCTATGGACTGATAATGGTTAGGGTTAGGTATGTATTGACAATTGTTAGGGTAAGGTATGTACTGGTAATGGTTAGGTTTAGAGTTAGCTACAGACTGATAATGGTTAGGTTTAGGTATGTACTGGCAATGGTTAGGTTTAGAGTTAGCTATGGACTGATAATGGTTAGGGTTAGGTATGTATTGACAATTGTTAGGGTTAGGTATGTACTGTAATGGTTAGGATTAGAGTAAGCTACAGACTGATAATGGTTAGGGTTAGATATGTACTGGTAATGGTTAGGGTTAGGTATGTATTGACAATTGTTAGGGTTAGGTATGTACTGGTAATGGTTAGGTTTAAAGTTAAGTATGTCCTATAATGGTTAGGGTTAGGTATGTACTGGCAATGGTTAGGTTTACAGTTAGCTACAGACTGATAGTGGTTAGGGTTAGGTATGTATTGATAATTGTTAGGGTTAGGTATGTACTGGTGATGGTTATGGTTTGGTATGTACTGTACAAGTAATGGTTAGGGTAAGGGTTACAATTGTACTGGTAATGTTTAGGGTTAGGGTTAGGTATGTACTAGTAATGGTTAGGGTTAGAGTTAGGCTACAGAAATTATTGAAAAATGAATGGAAGTCAATTCATTGTCCCTGTAAAGATAGAAAGACAAAGTTCTGTGTGTGT
The DNA here is from genome assembly GCA_038048925.1 of Garcialebias charrua. Taxonomy (NCBI): domain Eukaryota; kingdom Metazoa; phylum Chordata; class Actinopteri; order Cyprinodontiformes; family Rivulidae; genus Garcialebias; species Garcialebias charrua. Next base: position 9,871 of record JBBPBX010003854.1, on the reverse strand, counting down.
GTGTGTGTGTGTGTGTGTGTGTGTGCGTGCGCGTGTGTGTGACACGTGCACACTCCGGGCCCACCTGTGAGTAGCTTGTTGATCCGGAGCTTGACCTGGGGTCCCTCCCAGACGCCGGGGACCCCCCCTCCTTCTGACTGCCCACAGAGGAGGAGTCTGAGCAGCTACTGTGGACTGAGGGAGAAGTGTTGCATCAAAGCACATCCTCAAAATAGAACAGATCTGCAGCCTCTTCTACGCATAGTTGTTTATTTATTTTTGGTGCTGGTAGGGGTGGAGGAGCCTCTCAGAATAGTCATCCCAGTTGGCATTTGTGGGTCGTTTGCATGCATATATTAATGAATGCATACTAATAAATGTTTTCTGTTTGAGTTCTGTATAAAATCCATGGAAAAATAGAGCGGAGTAGGAATAAATAAGCCTTTTCTTGTCTTGGTCTTTCAGTTTTTAGCACCGGTCTGTCCCCGAGGAGGCTCCGTGTCCTGAAGTCCTCTCACTGAGACCTCTGGTGAGCAGAGCCCGCATTACACCGAGGTGTGAAGGGAAACCACTTTGGCTCCGGGGCCCCTCGGAGACTGACTGAGGAGTCTCGAGGAGTCGGACCTCAGATGGAGGGTGTAGTGTATCTTCTGTATTTGTGATGGCTTACTCGTGTGGACAAACACTCCCTGAGATGTTTACATCGATTTGCAGCGAGCATTAGTTTCTTCCAGTCTGCCTCTCGTGACTGTCTCTGCCTAATCCCCAACATTTTAAAACATATTTATCTGTGTGCGCAGCGTGCTTGGAAGGAGCTGGAGCAAATCTGTGTTTAATTGTTCAGAAACCGTGTCTGTCCAAATATTTCAAGCAGTTTTTTTGGGCTTTATTTTTAACTGCTTTCTCTTAAATTTGTTTTACAGACTGAACATGTGTGATCGACAAGACGTGCAATCAGAGCAGAAACACAGCTGACTGTCACCTCATTGTGCACAATGTGAAGGAGTTTATCTGAACACTGACTGAATGAGAGCAAAACATCTGTTAGCTCCTGGCTTCTGATCTTATGCAAGGGTTTGGCAAAGGTTTTTGTCCAGGACTTGATTAAGGCTGTAACAGAAGAGACTACTAAGATAACATGAGCTAAACTAATCTAAGTTAGAGTATAACAAATTAAACTCTTTTTTTATTGAACTACACTTAAACGAAGTAAGTCAGTGAGACTATGCTAGGACAAGCTCAGTTAAACCAAAGGAAGCTCAGCTGATTTAAAATAAACTGTAAACTAAACTAAAGTAAATTATGTTAAACTAAGATGAATCAAACTAAGATAATCTAAACTAAATTTGGCTAAACTAAAGTTAAAATGAATGAAAACTGCAACTAAAATAAACTAAGTTTACCTAAAGTTAAATTAATCTAAACTAAAACTAGAGAAATCGCATTTTCTGCGAAAAATCCGTGCAAACACTTATTGCAGAAGAACTAGCTGAAAAACAGCTGAAATTAGTAAAAAACATGCTAAAATTTAGCTGAAATGCAGAACAAGCCTAAATTATCAGAAGAAGGAAGAAAAAAAAAATGCAAATTTGCTGAATTAGGTTGACATAAGCGGAAATTAGCATAAAAATTAAGAAATTTCCTTTTAAAAAAGCTGAAATTAGGAAAATAAAAATAAAAAATAGCTGAATTCGCAGAAATAAGTTATTTAGGCTGAACGTAGCAGAATTACCGCGAAAAACATGAATTAATCTGAAAACAGCTAAATATTGCTAAAAAATGCTTTAAAAAGTAGCTGAAAATGTAGAACAAGCTTAAATTAGCACAAGAAAGCAAAAAGAACATGTTTGCCAATCTAGGCTAAAAGAAGCAGAAATGAACACAACAATTCAGAAATGAGCTAAAAAAAATCTGAAATTAGAAATAAATAGCTAAAAAGTTGCTGAAATGGCAGAAATAATCTTATACCAGCAGAAAACAGCTGAACGGATCATAAGATGAAATTAGCAGAAAGAAGTTAATTAGGCTAAGCATAGCAGAAAGTACCACAAACACTTGAATTTATCTGAAAACAGCTGAAATTAGATAAAAAAGGTAGCTTACACTGGTGGAGATACTCATCCAGGACATGATAAATTCAAAAACAATCAAGCCAAGAACGTATAATGCAGCTTTAGGACTGATTCCAGCCAGTTTCACACCTGATGGAAACAGAGGAGCCTCATCTGTGAATTAGATTAACAAAGACCCTAAACACCTAATGTTAAGGTGTGAGGTGTGATTTGTCAATCTACATATGTATGTGTATTTTATCTCAGCCTTATAACCTGAATCCCACACGCTGTGCTCTTTGAATTGAGAAAGCTCCTTGGATGAGGAGCGAAACATCTTCTGTTACAAAGTCCAGTTGTTTTTGGCTTGAACATTTTTGAAGTAGAACAAGCTTAAATTAGCAGAAGAAAGCAGAAAGAACACGTTGTCCCTAGCCTGGCCCTCGCCCTACGCAGCTCCGCTCAATTCTCATTTCCCTTCACTGCTCAGTCTGGGACTTCTCCCATCCACAAGGATTTCTCCGGTAGATTTTTGACCGGACCAATCAGAGAACAGAAGGAGCGGAGCTTTTGGCCCCTAACCCACGCCCCCACCTGTCCTGTCCCAGCGCGCAGCCAGCGAGCACCCGCATGTTCTTATTCAAAGCGATGCAGGACTGTTTTATATCTGACACAAATGTATTAATTTCCCCTTCTTAATCCCTTATCTGGAGTTTTCTGGAGTTTTTTTTGTAAAAAGTCAAGTAATCGCTCCCTCCTCCCTCCTCCTCTCCCTCTGCTGAGTGAAATGAACGAGGAAGAGCCTCAGGTTGTCACGAGAGAATTAAACTTGGGTTTTACGTTGCTGCCCGAGTCCCTGCATATTTTCTGGCCTTATGGTGAGCTGGACCAGAGCTACATGGTTTTATTTTTATTTTTTAAGACGTTTTATTTCCATAAACACAGAATATCCAGTGGTAGCGAGACGACATGCAGCAGGGAGTGGAGCAGATCTCAAGTTCACGAGAGCAGAGGAAGCAGACCATATATGGCTCTGAGGGGGAGGGAGCAGAATGCTTTTCCTGTTCAAAAATGTTCTAAGATCCAATGGTCTTGTTCCTCAGCAGAGGCCACGCCTCCAGCAAGAATCGGTTTTCTATTAAGAGATCCCAGACCCTTGTCCAAAGCGAAGTGAAGGACAAGGTCTGGTTTTAACCAGGCTACGTTGTCCCAATTAGGCCTAAAGAAGCAGAAATGAGCACAAAAATTAACAAATTAGCTAAAAAAAAGAGAAACAAGGCTAAATAGCAGCTGAAATGGCAGAAATGAGTTTATATTAGCAGAACAAAGCTGAAAGGAGCATAACAAGCTGAAATTAGCAGAAAGAAGTTAATTAGGCAAAGCATAGCAGAAAGTACCACAAAAACTTGAATTTATCTGAAAACAGCTGAAATTAGCCAATATGCTAAAATGGTAGCTGAAAAGGTAGAACAAGCTCAAATTAGCAGAGAACAGCAGAAAGAACACGTTTGCTCAATTAGGCTGAAAGAATCAGAAATTAGCACAAAAAGTAGTAAATTAGCTTTAAAAAAAGGGGCAGAAATTTGTAACAACAAAAAAACAGTTGAAAGCAGAAAGAGGCTTACATTTTAAGATTAAATTTAACACAATTAGCCTGAAAAATGTTGAAAGGAGTGCACAAAATGTTGAATCATATTGTCTTCATATTGTGTCGTCATTTTGTCCCAAGCGCCTTCATGGTCAGCTTCCTCTGTCTCCCCAGTTTTTCTGTTTTGATGCAACATCAGCTGTTTGGTTAAATACATCAGTTTTCTTTATTTTACCCTCAAGTTCCTCGCCTCTATCTGCACTGTGGGCTTAGCACTTTGCCAAACATGTTAGAATCAAACCAAAGTTGATCTTAAATCAAACTAAACTAAGATCAGCTCAACTTAAACTAAATTAATCAATTAAACTAATTCAACTGAGTGTATCTCAACTCAACTTTAAAAAAAATTGAAGTTAATTGGGTCAAGCAAACTCAGGTTAAACTAAATTGTAAGAAGTGAAACCAAGTTTAGCTTAACATTAACTAGGACCTGGCATCCAGTTATGTGGACATCCTGGCATCCACTTAAACTCACGTTAAACAAACCTAAAATTAAATGAAGTAAATTTGACTAAGCTTAGTTAAATCACAGTTTATCTATCTAGACCAGGGGTGTCAAAGTCAAATACACCGAGGGCCAAACAAATTAAATAAAATATTAAATAGCTTTACATCTGCTAAGTTCTTGGCATAAACCAACACTGACATGTTCCTGTTTTTAGTATTTTACATTGTTTTGTAATGTATCTGTTTATGTTTCGTTTTTTTAATAGTTTTCTTGTGATTTTTAATGCTTTTTTATGATTGTTTACTGTTGGTTGCAAGTATCAAGCTGTGAAATCCTTCATTTTCTACAGCTGACAGCTGTTGGTCATTAATTATGATGAAGTTTAGCAACTTCTCTGTGAACATTTGAGCTCCAGGGCTTCAGCGGGACGCCACTCTCGCTGAACCGAAACACAAGCATCCCGACCCGGCCAGCCGCATCCCCGTCTCGGTGGAGGGACGAGCTGAGGGTGGTTGACCGAAATCAGAGCGCCCGCCCCGGATTGAACAAGAAATACACACCGCTGAAGCCACGGAGCTCAAATGTTCACCGAGAAGTTGCTAAACTTCATCGTAAGAAATCCTTCATTTTCTATAAGTACGATGAAGTTTAGCAACTTCTCGGTGAACATTTGAGCTCCGTGGCTTCAGCTGTGTGTTTTTATTGTTCAATACGGGGCGGGCACTCTGATTTCGGTCAGCCGCTCTCAGCCTGTCCCTCCTACGAGACGGTCAGACAGCGGGTCGGACTGGACACAGCTGGCCGCGGTCGGTCTCCCTGTTTCGGTTCAGCGAGAGTGGCGTCCCGCTGAAGCCCCAGAGCTCGAATGTCCAACGTAAAACTAACTTGACAGCAGTTTAATGTGGCGCTATGCCTCTGCAGACATTGCACGTTGCTGTCTTGTAGTGTTTAGTGTAAAATACTTCCACACAGCGGACATGTTACGATGAAAAGTTGGCTAGCTGTTAGCTAAAGTGCTACTCACTCAGTCCGCACGCTGTAGCTGGCTGCAAACTATGGAATGGATTTCCTGAATGTGACGTGAGGCGGGTCTTATTACTCTGGGTTCATGAGACACGACTCCGGATCGGATCTGCCCCACCCCTACTACCGTTGCATTGTGGGGAATGTAGTGTTGGTGCGTGCAAAACACTAGCGGTCGGCTGTGGCCTGCGGCCGTTTCTAATAGTAATTAAATATCATCCAGGGGGCCATAGATAATTAATTTGCAGGCCGGATCTGGCCCGCGGGCCTTAACTTTGACATATGTGATCTAGACTAAATTGAGATAAACCAAAGGTTTAGTTCAGCTTAAACTAAACCTACCTGAATTAGAATAAACTAAACCTGAATAAACTGAACTAACATTGACAAACAAATATCTGTACAGTATTGTCATAATGTTGAGTGGGTGTACAGCTGATTTATAAAATGGCCGACTAATGCGCCTCTGTGTTTGTCTTTGTTGTCTCCGTCAGGCAGGAAAACAAGCGACACGTTTACAGATTGACCCATTGCACCAACCAGAGCACAGATGCAGCATAAAGGTTGGTACAAAATAACAATTTAATTAAAGAGTAGCCACTACAGGCAGAGAGCTCACTAAAGTTCAAATCTTATTTAATTTTGTTCAAACTCCTGATACTTGTAGAAGTTTAGTCAGAGGCTCTTAAATATCACCGAATCATTGGAGATGGGAGGAAAATCTAATTAAAGTCATCCGAGCAAATCAATGAAATTACACTTCACACTATGGTTTAGTAGCACTTTCTTTGCAAATATTAGAAATTACAGTATAGATGGAGCTTTCTTTCCATGAGACACACTGTACAGGTTAGAGATAAAGTTTTTAAGAAAAGCAGGGTTATAAAATAATAATGTGACAAAATGTCTCAAAGGTCAATGAGTTTAAGTACTTCAAGGCTCTGTGTAGAATGTGTGACTAGTACTTCTGCAAAGACAATAAATATATTTGTGTTTTAAATAAATACTATGACCAGATGAGTCCTGATTTGTTTGGAAATCAGCTTTTCTGTCCTAAACTGTACAGATGATAAGTACACACATTTGTTCTTTTAGTACACAGATCATTGTGTGGTTAAAATGTCCTTTTGTAAATGTTGCAGCTATTACTCAGCTGAAATTAATCATAAATGTTTTATATTGATACTTGACATTAGATCATTATTTTATGTGAATGCTGAATCGGCAGTTACACTACTACTACTACTACTACTACTACTACTACTACTACTACTACTACTACTACTACTACTACTACTACTACTACTACCACTTTCACTACTTTTGGTTTTTATCTAGAATGTTAGCTATTCTTTAGCTATTTTTTAGCTTTTAGCTAGTATTAGGCTACTTTTATATTTTCCATTCTTTTATCAATTTTCTTTACCAACTTCTTCTTTTCGGGTTGTGGGGAATTGATGTTCACCTCCAGCAGTCACAGTGCGAGAAGCAGGGGTCACCTGGACAGGTCACAAGTCCATCACAAGGACACAGCTTTTAACTAGCATTTTGTTACTTTTAGCCTTCGATTAGCTTTTTCTACTTTTAACTAGCATTTTGTTACTTTTAGCCTTCAGTTAGCTTTTTCTACTTTTAACTAGAATTTTTTACTTTTAGCATTCGGTTAGCTTTAGTTACTTTTGACACACAATTTGTTACTTTTAGTGCTCATTTAGCTTTTGCTACTTTAAACTAGCATTTTCTTACTTTTAGCCTTTGGTTTGCTTTTGCTACTTTTAACTATAGCATTTTGTTACTTTTAGCCTTCAGTTAGCTTTTGCTACTTTTGACTAGCATTTTGTTACTTTTAGCTTTCAGTTAGCTTTGGATGCTTTTAACTAGCATTTTGTTACTTTTAACTTTCAGTTAATTTTTTGCTACTCTTAACTAGCCTTTTGTTACTTTTGGCCTACAGCTAGCTTTTTGCCAGTTTTAACTAGCCTTTTGTTACTTTTAGCCTTGAGTTAGCCTTTTGCTACTCTTAACTAGCATTTTGTTACTTTTGGGCTTCAGTTAGTTTTTTGCTACTCTTAATTAGCCTTTTGTTACTTTTAGCCTCAGTTAGTTTTTTTGCTACTCTTAACTAGCCATTGTTGCTTTTAGCCTTGAGTTAACTTTTTGCTATTCCTAACTAGCCTTTTGTTGCTTTTAGCCTTCTGTGAGCTTTTTTCTACTTTTAACTAGCATTAGTTACATTTAGCTTTCATCTAGCTTTCGCTAATTTGAGATTTTGGCTGGCATTTTGATGCTTTCAGCTATTGTCAGCTTTATTGCTATTTTTAGCTACCATTCAGCTTATTTTAGTTTTTGCCACCATCCTGCTCCTTAGCTTTCAGCCTTGATTCTTTCAGTTCCTGATTTTAGTTTTTATGGGGGATGTCCTGATAGCTGCTTTTTCAGACTGACTACAAGTACCGGTACTTCAGTTTGGTTACTTGCTGATACCGAGTACAGATACCAAATATGTAATGAGTTAGTACCTACATGTTACACAATGACTTTAGAAACATACACAATAGTCTGCTGTGTTATCTGCTGTGCTTGTCTTAAAATATCTCCAATGTACATTTATTTGTTTTGGAAGAGGAAATGATGTCATCAAGCATAAAAGTGGTTGTCTGGAGTATCAGTATCAGAGTTGATATTTGAAATCCACCCATTTCAACAATAAAACTCACTTCCAGTTCCTTCAGTAAGTTTCAACTCTCAGCATTTACTGTAAATCAGGAAATACAATATCTTTAGTTTTTTTTTTTTTTTTTTACATACAGGCTACTAAAGAGAAGTCTTGAAATAGGATATTTGGGATTTCCAGGCAGAACATCAAATCCAAAACAGATTAGTTTTTTTCTTTTTGTTAAATCAGTGAACTGTGATCTGCTCTCACCCTTTTAATTTGAATATTTTTAACGCCATCACATGTTAATATGACTAAAACGAGCAGGTCTTATCAACCTATTTTTAATAAAAGTTTACAAATATCTTACCATCCAGCTTGATACATGATCAAGAAATGATGTGTACTGTATAAATGTGATAGACTAGTTTAATCTATGCACTGCTGTGAGTACTATCCTGCTTCAGTGAGCCAGCCTTCACGACAGTAGATCCAAATATGACAGCTGTGATGGCATCTGGGGGCTGGAGGTGTTTGCATTGTGGAGCTTTTGATTGTGATGTAGATTCTGTGTGGAACGTAGAGTCATAGCTCTTCAACATTTCTCTCTATGAGTTTACAGAGTAGCCCAAGGGTGCTGCGTAAAGAAACATAACATTTACTACCATATTGTCTCGTCACACGGGGAGATACACCTAGGCATTGTTCTGTAATCTCAGGGACATGTCGGCTTTGGTTCACGAGGCTAAATTAAACAATCTAATCTGGTTGCATAATTTCAGTGAGTTCCTGAGGCCACAGACGTAAGAGCAAAATGACAGATTATAAGTAAGGTGAAAAGTTGAAGGTGAATTTTTATTGTTTCTCACCTATTGATTTTCTTCAGATTTTCTACAAACGTTGAACCCTATTTCAGCTACATGTTATCTCCTTCCTTTTACTTGGACACATAACGTAGGCTTTTTAGTTAGCTGCCATCATAGTTGTGCTCAAAAAGCACATGATCATGTTTTAGACCATTGCATACCTTTATATAACCTCCCTGCTCTCTCTAAAATGATTGAAAAGGTTGTTTTGGAGCAGTTTATCTCCGATGTCTGTTGTGTGCAGGCGAAGCTGTTGCATGTCGGCACATGTTCTCACCTCTGTCACTGAGGCTGCAGAGAGAGTCCAGTTCAGAAACCGGGTTTCCTGTCGCGTCCAGCAGGAGCTTACTGGAAACTCCCATAAAGAGGGACTCCTTCAGGCACAGCTCTGAGAGGAAGGAGAAATTATTTAAATCTAGATAGAAATGTGTTCTTTGACATATTTCCATCAGTAGCAGAGGTAAGAATCAAAGACTGTTCAGTTTTCACTGCTGTCATGTTTTCTTTTTAAATAGACAGTGGCACTGACAAAAAGACAGGAGAAAGATCTGTAAGTAGAAAAGAAGATGAGGTTCTCCTTAGGAGTGACAAGGATAGAGAAGATTAGGAATGATATTATCAGAGGTGCAGCACAGGTTGATAAAGTTAGAGAGGCCAGTCTGAGATGGTTTGGACATGTCCAGAGGAGGGACAGTGGGTATACAGTATTGGTAGAAGGATGTTAGAAATGCAGCTGCCTGGAAAAAGACAAAGAGAAGATATATGGATACATTTAGAGAGGACATGGAGTTAGTTGGAGTGAGGACAGCGGATTCAGAGGACAGAGATAGAGGAGGATGACTCGCTGTGGTGACCCCTGAAGAGGGAAAAGCTAAAAGACGTTTGTAAAAAAAAAAAAAGTTATTTACAGAAGAGGCTGAACAGTACTGTATATCCAGGAGCTCATCCTCATCAGTTCATTAGCCTGTTGCCAGGGAGGCAGTACAAACATTATTCACCAGCAACCTCCACCTTGGCCAATCCACTGCAAGACGGTTCAAGAAGTCTGTCCCAGTATGGTTGTCATCTGCCCAAAGACAAGGGGGACCCCTTTCTATTTTTACAGGTTCCTTCAACTTTTCTTTGAAGGATCATGTAGAGTTCCTGAGTCCCTCACTATGCGGGCAAACTAATTATGTTTCTTCTTCTTAAACTGCATTA
>JBBPBX010003853.1:56689-80003 GCA_038048925.1 Garcialebias charrua | reverse complement strand
TATACAAACAACAAAAAACGACTAGTTTTAGCAGTTTTTACGTCATTTCATTTGCAATTATGTGGATATTGGAACAAGTACAAGGAGTAAAACTTTAAATGTATTCTTTATTTCTATACTTAATTCATTTTTCCACAATAAAAAATAGGTTTGTATAGTTCATAGTTTTTATTAATTAACAAACCTTCTCTTTAAAATAATCTGGTTTTTCATTTGTCTTAAATTGTAAAAATAGAAATTATTAGTTATTTTATTTTAATAATGTCACCCCTAGTGGCCACAAAAGCCCCTTCCAACAAACCCAAAGTGGCCCATGGGCCATCAGTTGATAACCACAGTTGTAGCAAGTTGCGGTTCTGAACACTTTTAATTTAATGAACGAAGGCGTAAAATGGCTCTTTTAATTGTAAAGGTTGCAGACCCCTGATCTAGGCACTTTGAGGAGCAGCCTCATGCCATAATTGTATGCCACAAAGTTTCTGCAGGCTACATTTTTTGTATCTTCGCCACAGATGAGCAGTGTATAGCGAGGTACAAAAAGCTTTCAAAAGAGCTATCTTCACAGAGGATGAACACATACCAAACTTTCTGATCAGAATATTAGCTTGTGCAAATATCATACAATACTGCCTACAGATGTCACGGTCATCAGAGAGGTCATCAGTTATGTAATGTCCCAAATATTTAATTTCATTGCATATATTGAAGACAACACCAGATAGAGAGAAGTCAGGGGTTATCAGATGTTTATCTGCCCTTCTTCTAACAATCATAACATTGCTTTTCTTAGCGTTATATTTGATGTCAAAGTCATAACCATATTGGGAATAGATCCTTAGTAATTGTTGAAAGCCAGCACTATATGGGCACAAGATTACCAAATCATCTGCATACATTATGTGATTAATTATGCGATCACCAACACATATAATAATAATAATAATAATAATAATAATAATAATAATAATAATAATAATAATAATAATAATAATAATAATAATAATAATTTTATTTAAAAGCGCCTTTCAGGACACCCAAGGACACTTAACAAACCAATACAGTGCAAACATTATCAGTGACAAATTGAAATATAAAATACCTAAAGATTATAAAATGCAAAATAATAAAACATTTAGTAAAGTTAATGATAAGCTAGTCTAAAGAGATGTACATGTGTCATATATACACTTCGCTTTATTTGTATTTGCTTTATAACCCCCTAGTATTATTCTCTTGTTCATTTTCTTCTATAATATTGATATTGTTTCTACTGTTTTGTTAACAATTTTATTATCAATAATTTTTTGTAACAAAAACAAGTTGTGTTACACCGCTCCCTAGCGGCCGGAACCTGTAACGTCACATGGCATTTTGTTTGGCGCCGATGGAGGGAGTCACTCCTGAGATCTTTGGTCAGTCAGACGACAGAACTTCCGGTCGGCATTTTGTTCTACGAGAGGAGAGCCTCTTGATGATCGCAAAATTCGTCATATTTATCATTTACGCTCGAAATTGACTGCAAAACATTGCTTATGTCGGTACGGACCGGCCGAAACTCCGAAGAACGAATGTTTTCCCACGAATTTACGTTGAAACATTCACCCTTGAGTAACGGAAGAAGAACGAATCGGTCCGACCCGGATTATTGTTGATAGCCGTAGCGGGCTAGCTCATCGGGCTAGCAGGGGAGCCTAGTCGAGTTCCTTCTGGAGGAGCTGCGAGAGAGAAGAAAGGGGGAGCTAGAGATACGGACACAAACCAAGCTAAAACATTCCCCTCCCTTTCAACGCAACATCCTAAGGTAAATATGTTCACGTAGCTGCTTTTCTGTGTATATCTCTCTAAAATTATAATTATTATAATTATCGCCAATGGGTGTTTTGTTGCAAGAACACCTACGGCGTCGTTGACCGGGAGCCTCGGGAGGTAACGGAAGCTAGTGAACTAGCAAGCCAGGCTAGCTCGGTGTGTTTTGGCTCTGCTCGGCCTCCACTGGATGTCATTTGTCGAGCCCGAGGATTGGGCCGTTGCCACGGAATTGAAATCCCTGCAGTTGCTCGTACATGTAGAACCCTTTACTTTTTGTTGTTGTTGTTGTTGTGAGCCTGGTGTAAATATATGCTAGCACCCCGGTTAGCGCTTCCGTGTGTTATTAGAACAGGCTTCCGTTTGTTTGAACTGAGGGGCAACGTTAGAAGCTAACTAAAAACAGTTAGAGCTAGTTAGCATAACTAGCTAGCTATAGTTAAAACACGACTATTGTTGTTAGCAAGTGTCTGGCTGCTGTTTGGAGTTATTTAGTTGCTCGTGGAGTTTCGGGGGTTAGCCTGAAGCATCCGAGCAGTGGAGAACTTCGCGGCAGATCGTTTTTTTTTAGCTGCGTCTCGGCAGTTCCGCGGAGAAACATGGAAATAGATGCTAAGTGTCTGCTGCACAGTAGCATTCTCATTTATTTATTTATTTTTTAACTGTTTACCTGAGAGTGTTTTGATTCCGGAGCTTTTTTTCTTTTTGCAAAATGTATAATTTTTCCAAGTGTTTTGGTTTAACGGAGCGTGCTTTAGTCACTTTGGCAGCTTGCTTTTTGCTGGACTGGTTATTGTTTTGGATAGGGAATGTGTAGTTGACGTTGTAGCTGCTCTGTTTGCAAGAGGCGTACCGCGGCTGTTTGCTTCTGGAGGATGCAGCCCCCCCACCACCACTGCCGCCACCATCACAGTGCATCTGTTCCTTTGTGCTGCCTCTTGCCTGTCAGTCTCACAGCTGTCAGCCAAGAGCCAAGCCCCTGCGTGCAGAGGAAATCCACACAGGCTAGGCATGCTAACGACACTCGCTAACACACTGTTTACATTTTCCATCTGTTGATCGTCAGCAACAGGATGCGCAGAATAAGTTTCTATGTCAAGTCAACAAGTGCACCGTCAGAATTTGTATGCTAAGCGATTATATGAAGGAACTGTTGTCGTTTTCTTTAAGCTACAGTATTACCAAAAGTGGCCAAAGTCTGTTGCAGAAAAGACTGCATGCGAGTGTGCACAACATGCTACTCTTATCTGGGATTGTTATTTACTTTTTTTTTTTGCTCTGTGGTGTTCTTGAATGCATCCTGCTGCTCCAAAAAAGTATGAAAGGCACTTTGATGCTGCAAAGTCTGACACAGAACCATGTTCTTTTTTTTTTTAGCAGAGTGGAGGTGTAGGACTTTTTATCTGAAATGTCAGTGGGTCCACCGGAGACTGCACAAAGTTTTTCGAAAAGGTACTGTACTGTCATGATGACATGTGGCTGTTGAAACTACTGATTATGAATGTGGTTTACTTTGTTTGCATTGTTGTTACTATTTTTTTTAAGTATAGTACCTACCTATATTTAAAATTTAGCATTGCTTTTTAGACTGCGTGAAAGTGTGAAGCATGTTTTTAAGTTGCCCAACGTGCCTTCTGTCTTTTGCATACACTTGCTTGACCGCTTGCTTACCTGATAGGTCAAGGGCATTTGTCAAGTAAAACAATTAAAAAAGTGTAACAAGGACCCTTCATTTATGCCTATCTGTCAAAGTACTTCATAACCTAAGCATCTTAATGTTTAAGTATTAAAGGGGACCACATATAGATCTTTAAAATTTTTATGTTATGTCTGTGTGCTATCTTGACAATATTAATTCATTTTAATACACAAAATAATTCTTAGATAATTAATTATACCCTTTTTAATTCTGCCATTTTTAACTTTCGTTTTGAACGACCGGTTTCTGATACTGAGTTCTGAAGTCCACGCCCTTCAAAGATCTGTTTACGCCCTCTGTAACAGCCAGTATCTGTAATGTGTTGTTGTTTTAAAATTAGCTCTTTTTTATTACTCATTTGACTTACTGTTAGTGCTAGCTTAAGATAACTTACCGAAACCCGTCTGAGCGCGCCGCAATTTGCTGCTCCTTTTAGCATTAGACCACCCGAATCCGATGCTAATGTTAGCTTGTTCCTCTTCCGGTGTTCGCCAGCTCCGCTCGTTGCACGCGGCGATTTTGGGAGTTATCGCTGTTCCAGTCAAGACACACACAAAGTTCACCAAGTGTCTCCCGTAAATTAATCCGTAAGGAGAAGGTCCTCGCTGCTGCGAGGCTGCAGCGAGGCTGTACAGTTGAAGCTCCGCTCCATCGCGCCAGAAGAGGGTCCCGTTGCCGCCGGTCCCTACGCCGGGGGTCTGCTCGTTTAATTTTTGCCGGCTGCGCGTTGGGAGCGATCGCAAATACACTAAAAATTGAACTAAAACATAAAAATAACAATTATACTTTATTTATAAAGCCATTTAAAAAACCCACAGCTGCAACAAAGTGCTGTACACATGAAATTAAGAACATATAAACAAAAGATGAGATGAAATCATGAAAAACAACAGTCATGTGTTTAATACAGAAGTGGGTTGAGCCTAACCAGGGGTTGCTAGGTGAGGGGCTGGACTCAGGTTGGGGTGGGTTGTGGCAGATTGGCTGCGGTTTGTGACGTCACAAACCGCAGGAAGTGAGAAACGAACCGTTTTTATCACAGACAAATAAATCTACTTAGAGTAAATAAACCACTGGGTGCATTTCTTTGGCCTTAGGACTGTTTTTTTATGAAGTACATACCCAAAGTTGAGTAAAAAAAAAACATTAAAAAGTGAATTTTGCATGTGTGGTCCCCTTTAAATTATGTTTATTGCATGTACGTACACAAAGATAAAATGAATACCAGTATTATAAAGGTTATGTCATTAAAGTGTTGAAAATTATGACATTATTTATGGCAATATGTGGTGGACTAAATATATATACAGATATATATATATATATATACCGTACACAACAGATTGTGTAGCTTAATCATTTTACCAGGACAAGTAGACTACAGAGGCTTATTCAGTAGAGTACTTTATTATAGGCACTGTGCACTATTTAAAACACTTTATGTACCCATTATTGCAGATTAGTTTCAGTTAATTTCTTTTTATGGACCTTATTAGCCAGATATGTGCTCTTGTAACCTGTGAAGCAATACGTTATTTATGCTGAGATTGCATATTTACATGGCAACCATGTGCTTTAAGGGAAGATCTTCACCTAAAATATTTTTTAAATTTGTCATGGTTGCCACTAATGTTTTAAAACTAAATGTTGTTTCAAATGGAAAGGCTCAGAAGAAGCACACAGATATGTTAATAAAGAAGATCCACACAAGTATTCAGGTGAAATATTATAAATTAGGGGTCGGCCGGCTGATTTATTGGCTCCGATTTCCTTAATTTTGGGAAATCGGAAATCGGCCAATGCTTGCATGAGAAACCGATTTTACAGATTTTTTTTTAGTTTTAACAACAATTGTCTAAACTTCATTTATATTTCAGAGCACTACCTTGTGACCAGTTAAAACAAGTTTGTATTGTTTCTAGAATATTGTTCAAGGGTCTGTTTTTCAACAAAATAAGATTGAAATTTGAAGGCGCATTGTGACCTGACAACATCTAACAGTGTTGCTTATAAAACAAAATTGGTATCGGCCAAAATCGGAATCGGCAAGTCAGACTTTGTAGAAATCGGTGATCTGTGATCGGCCAAAAAACTGCAATTGGTGCACCCCTATTATAAATTCTATCTCAGTTTCCTCTACTTTATGAACTGGTGATTATTTCTCAAGTTAGGCATCTTCATAACATTTGACTGAACAAAAAAATACAAAAGTTTACAAAGAAATGAATGCACTGTACTAACATACCGGTACAACATATGTAAAATAAACTCGTAATTTCTACTAAAAAATAAGGCATGAAGGCAAGATATTATTAAAATAATTTAAGATATATATTTTTCCTGTTGTAAGGTTCCCAAAGTTGTTGATAGTAAAAACTTTTCAATTGTTCCCAAACTTTTTATTCTACTTTTTCCTCATTTTGAAATCAGTGTTTTTGACTGAAATGCTCCTTTCTATCTGTTTTTGTCTTTTAATGTTCATCACTCATTCTATTTTTTGTTTTCTTCTCTCACTAATCATGTTTTCTCTAAGGTGCTGGGAGATGTGAGGACAGGTGGCGTTCGACCCCCTGATCTACCTGTGTATCAACACACACCCTCACCTTCAGCATGAATGGGGATATGCCTCATGTTCCCATCACCACTCTTGCTGGGATCGCTAGCCTCACTGACTGTGAGTGTCACACAGCTGTATTTCAAACACATCCCCTTTTGCCATCTTCAAAAATATTCAGTTCAAGTAAATGTAAAATTGTTTTTTTTTAATCTTTTTTTTTTACTACGTCAAAACTTTTCCCCACCTAATTTTTTTTACTATTTAAATGTGTTATTTTGTAAATTCTCTTCTTTTCTTAGTGTTAAACCAGCTGCCCCTCCCTTCCCCTCTACCTGCCACCACCACTAAAAGCCTCCTATTCAATGGGAGGATTGCAGAGGATGTTAACCGTCTGTTGGACTGTCGAGATGAGAATCTGGCCTCCCAGTTAGCCCATGGCCTCAACCAGGTCTCCACAGAGCACATGTAAGTTTAAAATGATGTCTCTTTCTGGCAGAATTGTTCTTTATTGAAAGGGTGGCATGCTCATTATGAACACCGTTGTTTATTGTAGAGCCTGATGTAAAAAATCTCTTAAAATCATTGTATCATTGTCACTACAAACACTTCAACACTTTGTTTCTTTATTTAGTTTGCATTAAAAAAACATATTTGCATTAATGACCCCGATTTAAAATGATCAATACAACTAGTTGAGTTAAAAATCTGTAGCTTTGTACTTTTTACTTCTTATGACAAACCGTGTACTGCTAAATCTCTCAACTGGGAATCGTAGACTACACATGCACATTTATTTTTACAATGATATTACAATGCATGTTTGCACTGATAATAAATAATTGGTTAACATTATTTATTACATTTCTTTTCACAATTCACCTCTCTTTACTCGTTTATTTTTTATTTTTTATAATGTATCTGTGTTTTTGTGTCTTCAGAGAACTGAAGGACAACCTGGGAAGCGATGAACCTGAAGGTGATGCACCACTGTTGCTGCGGACCATGCTGGCCAGGAACCCTGGCATCTTCAGGGAGAAAAGTATGGACACAAATGCATGCATTATATTTTTGTGTCATTATTAAAATTTAATAATTATATTTGTTTATTTATATAAAAATGATGTCCTTTTTTAAAAGATGTTATGCAGCAGTCAATGGTATCACCTTTCAAGATCACCCAAAACTCCATGCACAGTCCTGCCCAGTCAGCAAACTTTCAGCCTGCTGCAATGTCTCCCAATCCATCAAGGTGTGTTTGGCCACATGATTGAGTTCAATGGAAAATTGCTAAAGCTGTAAAAATTAGTATTAATTTGATTGTTGCAGTAGTTATGTCAATTTGCAATATTTTCTCGCTTACTTAACTTCTCCTTTATTAAATCAAAGAAGGCGTTCAATACAGAAAAACAACTGGACTTTATTTGTAACAGAAGACGTTTCGCTTCTCATCCGAGGAGCTTTCTCTACGGTGGCCCCAAGGTGTAAATTAACATTTAAAAAAAAAAAACGCAATTACATTTGGAAAAAGACAACAAAAACAACAACATTTGAAAAAACGAAATTACATTTGAAAAAACGAAATTACATTTGAAAAAACGAAATGACGTTTGAAAAAACGAAATTACATTAAGCCAAAGCGGAAGTGGCCGGAATCACATTAGAAAAAAACAAATTACATTAAGCCAAACCGGAAGTGGCCAAAGCGGAAGTGGCCCAAATCACATTAGAAAAAACGGAATTACATTTGGAAAAACACAACAAAAACACAACAACATTTGAAAAAACAAAATTACATTAGAAAAAAACAGAATTCCATTTGAAAAAACAAAATAACATTTGGAAAAACTGTATTATTTAAGACAAGCATACTGTATATATATATATATATATATTTTTTTTTTTTATTATTATTTTTTTTTTACTTTTGTCTTAAATTAATACCGTTTTTCCAAATGTTATTTTGTTTTTTCAAATTTAATTCTTTTTTTCTAATGTAATTTAGTTTTTTCAAATGTTGTTGTGTTTTTGTTTTTTGTTGTGTTTTTCCAAATGTAATTCCGTTTTTTAAAATGTTGTTAATTTACACCTTGGGGCCACCAAACTTTCTCAATTCAAAGAGCAGAGTGTGAGGTTCAGGTTTTAAAGGCTGAGATAAGATACACACATACCTATGTAAATTGACAAATCACACCTTAACAGTAGGGGTTTCTTAAGGTCTTTGTTAGTCTAATTCACAGACGAGGCTCCTCTGTTCCCATCAGGTGTGAAAATCATCTGGGAATCAGCCCTAAAGAGGAGCCTCGTCTGTGAATTAGACTAACAAAGACCTTAAGAAACCCCTACTGTTAAGGTGTGATTTGTCAATTTACATAGGTATGTGTGTATCTTATCTCAGCCTTTAAAACCTGAACCTCACACTCTGCTCTTTGAATTGAGAAAGCTCCTTGAATTGAGAAAGCTCCTCGGATGAGGAGCAAAACAAAATGCCTTCTGTTACAAATAAAGTCCAGTTGTTTCTGTATTGAACGCCTTTTTTTGATTTTATCATGTCCTGGATGTCTGAGAATCTTCACCAGCATATTCTCCTTTATTGTTTTTCCTCTAATCTCTTCAGCCGGTTTGTGGCACCGCAGACCGGGTCCGGGGGTCGGTACATGGGCCAACAGAACAGTCCAGTACCCAGCCCTTACACTCCTCAGAGCCCCGCACCTGGTTACATACAGCAGTACCCCCACCAGCAACCACCCAGTTACAACCAGACCCAACAGATACAAGGTGAGACCCTACATGCATGTGCACGAGGAGAGTGGGTGAGTGCATCTTTGCGTCTGATAGATAATACATAGTCTGGGTAAGCCAGCGAAAAAGCACATTACATTCAAATCATAGTATATTATGTTTTATGTGTTCACTAGCCGTGTTTCCATCAAGGTTTCTAGATGCGCATTTTGAAGTATCGCAGCAGAAAAGCTTAATGGAAACGGCAAAATGCGAAGTTACTTCCTCAAATTCGCCAAAAAGTTTATACGCTCGCTTGAGGTGGTTTTTGGGATCTTCGAAAATGAGCAGATGCGCAAAACGACAGATGGAAACAGATTTGCCGACTCAGTTCTGCCGTAGCGAACATTCACGTCACGTGACTGATCAGCTGTTTCCGCTCCGGACAACATGTAACATCGCTAAAACTAGTTGGCATGACAGAATAAATACAACTTGCCCGATAGCAACACATACCTGAAATATTCTCTCCATTTTGACGAGATGTGTGGCCGGGTTCTGTTTTCAACCGCTACTTCCTGTTTACTGTAGACATGCGTAACGCTGACGTAATGACGTCTGACGTAATGACGCTGTGCGTGGCCCGGTAGATGCGCTTTTAAGCCAGTTGATGGAAACACTTCTGATCCGCATTAATTTGTATTTACATTTTTGCGAGATTTCAAAAATTAGCTCAAAATTCGAAATGAAAATAGATGGAAACACGGTTAGTGTTGCTAGATTTTAAAACCCCTAAAAGATGTTTTGTTGTATATGTGCTCTGTGAATATTCCTAATCTGCAGAGGTCTGCTCCTAAAATGTATTCACTCAAATTTTAAACTTTCAATTTTCAGACAAAGCTATTTTTGTTCGTCTTGATAAGATCAGTCTTATTTGTAATTAATTGAGCATTTATACAGTACTTGTAATTTCAGGCTACATTAGCATGTTTAAAGAATTTTGCTTGTTGGTGTTGTACCTTTTACTGTAGTTGTATACATTAAGATGATGAGATTTTGTAGTGAAGAAATCTTGTTCAATATAACGTTAATGCCTTCAGCTGAAAGACTACTAAACATTGTTTTTGTCACTTTTGGTTAACCAAATTTATATAAAAAATTTAATAGAAGTTTCTTTAACTTTTTAGAATTAAATAATTCAAAATAGCAATAATAATGGTGTTTCCCTTACCATTATACAAGTGGGGCGCCCCGTCAACAGAACTGGGCGCCCCGCTTACAGAACGAATCTGCTCCTGCCTCATAATTCTAAGTTAGCAGTGTGGCAAAACTGTACAGCCATGCTAGCTAATGCCGGGTTCCCACCAAACACGTAAAAAAGCTCCCAACGCACTGTGTTTGCTGCTTGTCAACAGATGTCTGTTCACACCGAACGCGTCTAATGACGCGCAGTGGGAGGAGCGTCTTGGTCCTTTTCCGGTCGGGTTTGTTTAGTTTTCTGTACCCACCCCCCCAGCTCTAAAACTGTCTGTACAAACAGCGCGCAGCTCAGATGTGTCTCCTCCAATCAAAGACGAGATGAAATCAGCTGTTCGTGAGCCTCGTTACTACTTGAGTGGGTTTTCTACGAGCCGAACTGCAGCTCCGAAAGTCTTTGTTGAGATTAAAACGTTTTTTTTATGTTGGGGTGATCGTACGCTCGAGCGGACAGCGGCAACTGTAAAAATGCCAAGTTTTTTACCGGAGGCTGGTTTCTTCATGGAGGCTCGTTGGGGTGAGTTTAAAAAGTCAAAAAAAAAGTCCTGTCGTTGTTGTGGCATCACATAGCAGAGTCTCTCCCGATTGGTTGCTCGACGCCTCGGCTGCTTTGGACGCGTCGCGTGCGCGAAAAAGAACTGCCGCGCTGCTTGAAATGCTCAAAATGCGCCGCGCTTCGCCGCGAGGCGCCGCTCCTCCACATAGACTTTGCATGTAAAGTGGCTGCTTCGGCTGCCTGAAACGCGTTTGGTGGGAACCCGGCATAAAAAGGCAAAAATGCTGCCCCCCCACCCCCCCAGCTCTAAAACTGTCTGTACAAACAGCGCGCAGCTCAGATGTGTCTTCTCCAATCAAAGACGAGATTAGCACCCCGCCATGGCAAGTTATCTAGGGTAAACGCTGAATAAAGTGTTAAGAATTATTATGTTGCATTAGTCAAAATAGTTGAGAGAAGTACAAAAATGATAGTGATAACTATTGAATTCAATAAAATGTATCAATGAGCTGATTTTATCTGTGTTTTGTGCTGTCAAAGTCCTTAAAAGCAATCATAGCATTTGTAAAAAACAAAAAAAATTTGTTTATTTTATTCATTAGCTTCTGTGGCGAGCCCGATGGTGTCTGGTGGCATACGAAATATCCACGAAGACAAAGTTTCTGGGCAGTTGTCCGGTGCTCCCAATCACTACCCAGACAGACTCGGTACTGAGGACTACATGAATATGGTGCAACGTCGGAGCATTGAGGTATTTTCATTCAACCTTTATTTAGGTAGGTTAATCCCATTGAGTATGGCTGACAAACTATAAACAAAATGTATAGACTTAAAAAAAAAGACATTAAAATAATATATATATATACAGTATATATATACACAGTACAGTATACTGTATATATACTGTAATATAAAATCAAAAACACAGAATTTATTTATTAAAAAATTTTCTTCAAATTTTAAATATTTTTCCCTCAAACAAATTTAGACCTCGTTATAGATTAACAAGATGGCTCGACACTATCATGACAACAATGACTATGCCAATTGCAGATTTGAAAGAATTGGTGAAAGACAGGAAGGTGTGGAGTATGAAGATTCATAAAATGACCGAAAGTCGGATACGACTGATCGAATAATCATCATCAAAGATTGACTAATGCAATGTAACACTTGCAGGGTTTATAATACTGTATCCCTATGATTAGAAAGGAGCCAAAACTTTCAGATAAAGAAAGAAAATAAATTGGTACTAAACAGAGCATGCACCAGATTAGAAGTTATTTCTTTCATTAGAAAATGTTTGCATCTTCTCAAAGTAATGTGAAGTTGAAAATCCAATGTAAATTTTTTAAAATCCTCTGTATTGTCCAGGAGGGCGACTCCGCCATGAGGAATCCTTCCTTCCCTCTGAGGTCTCCACAGTCCGGCTGTTCTCCAGCATCTAGTGAAGGAACACCAAAACGTAAGCACACTTGATAAGTTCTTTACTTTGTCTAACATATCCTCGTCAAGAATCAAGCCGCTTCAAGCTTAAACATATCAACATATACCATATTTTCCGCTGTATAGGTCGCACCATTGTATAGGTCGCATTGTCCAATTATTATCAATAAATTGGAAAAATCCAGAAATAGGTCGCACCGGTGTATAGGTCGCACCTACGTCACGCTGACGTAACGCGTCATCCACCGCTGACGTGACGCGTCACTGCTAATAGGACTGGAAAGCGCCTTGCATGGTAGTCTGCCGCTACCGGTGTATGAATGTGTGTAGCACTTTGAGATTTTCACTAATGAAAAGTGCGTTATAAATTAAATTCATTATTATTATTATTAACCCGGCAAGATGGACCGAGTGTTTAGCTCTGCTGCAAATGTCTGCCACAGGAGTGCAAAGCAAGGCTTTTAAGAAGATTAACACGGTAAAAACAATTATTTGTTTGCTGAAAACTATAGCTGACATTATAGCACAAGGGTTAGTGGTTTATTAGCCGAGTGCTTTATTAGCTATTTGCTAAAATATACCGTATTCACCGGAGGAAAATACGCTCCGGTGTTTAATACGCTTTGTCCAATTATTAACAATAAACAAGAAAAAAACGTAAACAATACGCCTCAGTGTTTAATACGCGTCATCACCACGCGACGCGTCAACGCCTCATTTGCCCTAATCAAGAGTGGGAGTGGTGGCGCAGAGGTTAAGAAGGTGCGCTTGTGATCGGAAGATCGCCGGTTCAAGCCCCAGTACCGACAACATCAAAGATGTGGGTGGGATAAGTGAAGCGGTCACACCTGTCTCCACCCTCATCTGCCCCACTCTGGGCCCTTGAGCAAGGCCCTTAACCCACACCATCTGCTCCCCCGGGAACCCTAGATATCAGCTCTCTACTCCACACAGAGGGCTGTGGTTGCTCGGTGGTCTGTGGTTGTGTCAGGAAGGGCATCCGGCGTAAAAACAACTGCCAAATCTTCGTGCGACTAGATCGCTGTGGTGACCCCTAACGCAGGGAAAAGCCGAAAGAAGAAGAAAAAAAAAAAAAAAACGTCATCACCACGCGACGCGTCAGCGCCTCATTTGCCCTAATCAAGATGGCGGCGACAGAAGCAAGCGAGTACGAAGATCTTCACAAGGAAACACGGTAAAACAATTATTTCTTTGCGAGAAAAAATATATTTCTTAGCTGACTTCATAGCAGACGTGCTTCTGAGCTTAACGAAATGTTCAAATCAGCTGGATTTTTAAAAAAAAAGTTCGCCGAATTTTAGGCAGGCGCCAGGCGGGTCAAACCGGACACTTTCTTTCTTTAAATTTAGCTAAATAAACGCTTAAAAAATATATTTCTTACCTCACTATAGCAGACGGGCTCCTGAGCTGAACCAAATGTGAAATCAGCTGGATTTAAAAATCCGCGGTGTGGTTTATGAGTGGTATCTTGCAAACAAAAACAGCTACCGGTACATCCACAGCAGGGAGCGGGCAGCGACAGAGTCATCAGTCCGACCAAAGGAGGCTTTTTTCGGACACATGCAAGTAGAAACTTCTGGAAGTGGCCCCTCTTCCTCTTCACTCTCTGAGTCCTCTGCTGGCTGCTGCCTACAGCGCCCGTATAGCGGCCGAAACTGGTACTGCACCATTTTTGCCAAAAATGAAAAACGAAGAATCAGAGCGAAAAATGGGTCTAAAAATATGGGAAAAAATCCATAAATGATACTCTTCGGTGTTTAATACGCTGGACATTCAAATGAGCAAAAATACAGCGTTTAATACAACGGTTTTTACGGTACACGGAAATAAAACTAATGCTAACAGAGAAGAGTCCGTCTCTCAAAACACGAATAAAAAATCGAATTTTATCTCAAATGTTTCACCCAGGCCAACAGTTAGTACCGTATTCGTCGGAGTATAACACACAGTTTTTTTGCTCATTTGAATGTCCTGCGTGTTAGACACCGAAGCGTGTTATTTATGGATTTTTTCCCATATTTTTAGACCAGTTTTTGGCTCTGATTTTGCCGTTTTTCATTTTGGGCAAAAGGTGCAATACCAGTTTCGGCCTCTATGGGCGCTATGGGCAGCAGCAGAGGACTCAGAGAGCGAAGAGGAAGAGGAGGGCCACTTCCAGACCGTTTCTAGCTCATGTGCCCGAAAAAAGCCTCCTCTGGTCGGACTGACTTTGTCGCTGCCCGCCTCCTACTCTGGATGTAGCTGCTGTAACTAGCCTGTTAGCTGTGAGGTTCGTTGTTTTTGTTAGCAAGATAACTCCTAAACCACACCGCAGATTTTCTTGAAATTTGCAGAGCGTAATTTGGTGGTCATTTACAAATTATTAGCTGTATAAGACATTTGAGATCAAATTCAAATTTTTACAATTTATTTTAGTAGCGCACGCGAAGAAGTCAAACCGAAACAATTTATAATCTAGCAGATTTGACCATTTCGTGAATTGATTAAGGAACGGTTAAGCTCAGGAACCCTTGTGCTATGAAGTCAGCTAAGAAATATATTTTTTAAGCGTTTATTTAGCTAAAGTTAAAGAAATAAAGCGTCCCACCCGCCTGCATGCAAATCGGCGAACTACTTTTTTAAATCCAGCTGATTTGAACATTTCGTGAATTGGTTAAGCTCAGGAACCCTTGTGCTATAATGTCAGCTAAGAAATATATTTGTTCTCTCAAAGAAATAATAGTTTTTACCGTGTTTACTTGTAAATTCCTTCGTGCCGGCTCGCTTCTGTGGCAGCCATTTTAAGCAGGGCAAATGAGGCGCTGACGCGTCGCGTAGCGGTGACGCATAATTAGGGCTGGACGATATGGCCAAATTTTTTATCACGATATAGTTCTTAATTTCGGTCGATAACGATATAATTCGATATCGATATAAACAATATAAAAGCCTAAAAAAAAACTATAAACTATACAAATAAATTAATGTTCTCCTTGTATTTGTATTTAGCCTCCAAAAAGATGGAAATCACCATCAAATAAACATAAACTTCTCAACCCAATAATTCTCAGTCGGGTCATCTGGACACTTTCTTTTTTATAGAAACGTTTCACCCTCCATCCTCCATCCAATTTCTATAAAAAGAAACTGTCCAGATGACCCGACTGAAAATTATTGGATTTGGTACGTGGATTATTGAGCATGAACTTTCTTGCCATAAAATTCTCAACTGTGTCAATATTAATAGTTTTAACTTTAAACATCTTTAAAATTTACAGCATTGAAATTCATAGTTAATTAAATAAAACTTTTGGGTGTTGTTATTTATAAGAAGCTGACATAGAAATCTCATGGAAATTACTTAAGAATAAAAATAACAAAATCAATTGCATTACTGTATAAAGTAAAATAGTTTTTGAATGACAAAGTTTTGAATATATTGAATAATGTAATGATTGTTCCATATTTAATCTGTTGTATTGAAGTTTGGGGAAAAGCATGTAAAACTATTACAAACCCTGTTTTTTTTGTTTTGTTTTTAAAGAGCTACAAGAATTATTAGTAGGAAGTGCTATGGTCACCCAACAAATATTTCATCAGTTTAAATTATTAAAATTTTATGATTTGGTTGAACATAGTATTTTACAAGTCATGTATAAAACTGATGTCAGCAAAGCTATCGTGATAACTCTTACAGAGCACTGTAGATTGCTCTGCTTTGCTGACACCTGGTGCTCACTTCATGAATGTGAAACCTCTCCTGAAAAAAAAAAGCAACACGAACAAAAGAAACCTTGCTGTTTGTTGTTTATCACTCAAAATAACTTCTTCTTCACGAACTGAAGCCAAATCGCTAAAATCTAAAGTTTTAAATGGCTAAATTCGACGGATGCGTTTGTATCTTTGTCCATTGTATTCAATGTGCCGTTGGAGCAGAGATCTGGATCTGACGTCACAATCACGTGACCGGAAAAACCCGAATTTACCGTGTAAAAAAACGGCGCTAATTTTAAACTATTTTGGAGAGGAATTTTCATTAATTTCACATTGTTTTAGCAAAAACGATCAGAGGTCAATCTTAATATATATATATGTTGTGCCATTTTATGGAAAGTTAAAAGATGATGTCAGGGGAGCTTTAAACCCCATATAATTACACTCTGTAAGCAGAAAAAATATCCACTGAGTGGTTTTGGAGCTATTTATAACTTTATAAACAGAAGCTAAACGAAGCTAACGCTAATAAAAGATCGGGTTTTTTATTTTTATCTCAAACATCTAATAAAGCTACTCACTTGTAAATGTCCCTACAGTGATTACATTCTGTAAGTTTCAGAAATATCCACCGAGTGGTTTCTGAGCTATTTATAACGTTATAAACAGAAGCTAACTGAAGCTAACGCTAATAAAAGATCTTTTTTATTTTTATTTTATCTCAAACATCTCATAAAGCTACTCACTTGTGAATGTCCATACAGTGATTACATTCTGTAAGTTTCAGAAAAATCCGCTGTGTTTCTTGACTTATCTTGCAAACAAACAGCTAACAAACACAGAGCTAAAAGAAGTTACCTCCAGACCAGGAGGCCGACAGAGTCAATCTGAGCAGAGGAGCTTTTTTCGGACACATGAGCTGGAAACGGTCGGTGGACTCTCTGGAAGT
Organism: Garcialebias charrua; assembly: GCA_038048925.1. Lineage (NCBI taxonomy): Eukaryota > Metazoa > Chordata > Actinopteri > Cyprinodontiformes > Rivulidae > Garcialebias > Garcialebias charrua. The sequence goes on along the minus strand of JBBPBX010003853.1, from coordinate 63,361 downwards.
GTCCCCCTAGTGGACAAAAGTGGTACTCTGCCAAAATGAAATTTTAAAGTGGCCCTCTTCCTCTTCGCTCTCTGAGTCCTCTGCTGCTGCCCATAGCGCCCATAGAGGCTGAAACTGGTATTGCACCATTTTTGCCCAAAATGATTTTCTGCCAAAATGAAAAACGGTCATAACTGAGCCAAAAATTGGTCTAAAAATATGGGAAAAAATCCGTAAATAGGTTGCAGGCCTTGAAAAAAACATAAAAAGGTGCGACATATACACCGGAAAATACGGCACTGCTTGTGGAGAGTTTTGTGTGTGTTTTCCTCTGTAGCATTGTCAAGTCATTGTACAGTAATGTCTTCTATACGCTGCCTTTTCAAAAGACATTTATTTATGTTATAACATTCTTTCTCTTCTATGGGTTGTTTGATAGCAGGTTCTCGCCCATCCCTTATTCTACAGTCCCCACCTCCGTATGCATCCTCACCCAGAGAAGGAGGCCCAGACACAAAGCAGCATCTCCAGCAAAGGAAGAAAGCTCCTACAGTAAAAGAGGAAAAAGATATGTATGACATCGTTAGCTCTCCAAACAAGGACTCTACAAAACTTACCCTAAAGCTGTCCAGGGTTAAGTCAAATGAATCTGATCCAGCAGGTAAGTTTGATTTTCTACTCTTTTTTTTTTTTGATAAGCCCAAGCAGTTTCTGAACCATTTACTTGATTACCAGAACCAAGACAGATATGCTTAGTGGGAATATTTTAAAGAATATATTGTTCTTTATAAATAATTGAATGGAATTAATTTTAAGCATTTTGCCTATTTTTCAGGTGATTTCCCTGGTATGGAACAGAACTCGGACCTAATGGAGACAGAATTGGCCTTTCAGCACGTTCCGGTCCTCCAGCAAAATCTAGCAGCCCGGCATCAACAGCAGCAGATCTTCCAGCAAGCAGTTGGTGCCAGTGGTCTTCAACCTCCAAGTTCACCTTACGATGAGGCAGAGCTTGATGCTCTTGCTGAAATTGAAAGGATAGAACGAGAGGCAGCTAGTGAGAAGTGTTCCAAGGAGGTGCAAGATAAAGGTTTGCAGAATATCCAGTGTTGTGCACTTTAATAAATTTGATAGTGCTCTCTTTAAGTGCGAGCAGCTGTTGTAAACTAAAAACTTTAGGACAAACTTTTGTTACTCCAGGCAGAAGAGATTCTTAAATATTTCTATAAAGGGCAAGATTAAGTAGTCAATGTACACATGTTAAGTTGTGCTGTTGCAAATCTGCTTACTTATAGTGTTGTGAGACCCTGCTAAGGATAAGTTGTATGATTTTCCCACTTGCTTTAAACTTTATAAAATTTGAACACTTTGCTTTTATTTAGTGGATTTCAGATTACTATTGAGTTCTTCCTGCATGTCAGCGTTAGGGGTTGTTGGATAGCTGATGTGGTTGCAGTTGATTTAACACTGTTTTTCTTTTGAGTCAGCAGCAGTGGTAGTTACAGAGCTGAGTTGGCGAGTGTGTAGGTGTGAGGGTGGAGCGTTCAGCGCTTCGTTGTAGCCAACAGGACAGATGTCAGTACTGGTTTTACATAGCCAGTTTTGTGTGTGGAAATGCATGTAATGGGCAGAACATGATTGGGTTGATTAGTTTGCACGATTACCATATTGTGTCATTATAGCGTGAAAGTGCTTTTGTCTTGCACGAATCAAAGTTTTGTTTGATGACAAGAGACCTTAAAATAAAATTAAGATTTTATTTTCTACAGGTGACATGTATAAAAATAAAAGTACACAGAAATTTACATGTACTATTGACTATGGAATCTTTTACCTTCTTTCTTTATTTTTCAGACAAGCCACTGAAGAAGAGGAAACAGGACTCTTTTCCCCTCGAGCCAGGTGCTGGGGGACCAGGTGGTCCTACTGGTGCCCCAGGCAGTGGATCAACAGGAGGTGGCAATGCTGGCAAACTGACACCACAGGAGGCCACCGCAGCTGGAAATGGTGCCAGTCGCCCTCCCCTCATGGTGAGCATCGATCTCCAGCAGGCAGGCAGAGCTGATGGCCAGCTTGACCCCTGCCTGGCTGCTCCTATTCCTGCCCTTGAGGCCCAACGCTGGCCTGAAGAACCAGCTAGTGGTCCTGCAGCCGTGGAGGGTTCTGACACAGCTTTACGGTTGAAACCAGATGGACGACCCGAAGTCATTAAGAACAGTGTTGACAAACATGATAGCAGGAGAGAAGGCCGGGACTCATCCAAGCACCGACATCATGAAAAGTCATCAGACAGACGTGGAGAGATCCCTAAGTCGACGAGTCGAGGGGATCATGGACGAGATAGAGACCGTGAATCTGAAAGAGATCGAAGGCATCGGACTGAGACTGGCAGTCGAGATAGACGGTCTCCTGATGCTCGCTCTCGAAATGATCGAGATAGATCTGGCTTCCAGGCCTCCTCCACCGGAGAGCCTGGTCGGAGCAACAGTAGACAAGATGGGTCCAAACTGGCTTCTTCTGCTGCTGGTACTAAAATTCCAGATTCCTTCCCTGCTCAGCTCCTTGGAGGACATACTGGAGCTCTGAAGAACTTCCAGATCCCTAAGGTGATCTGGACTGATCAAACCAAATGTCTACCCACCTACCAATCATTCAACTGTCATTGTCTGCAATCTCAAAAAACCAAATCACCCTCCTGTTCACTTTTTTTTGTTCTTCCATTTTAAACCTGTATTTATTCTTGACTTTTTAATTTTTATTTTATTCTGTTAACACATTAACTTTCACCTAACCGTCTGTTGATGTACCATAGTTTTTTTGTAGTTGATGTGCAAACAAACAATCACAAACCTTAAAGAAATCTTCCACTGTGTTTTATATACTTTTTACACCTGGGCTAAATTGTTAAATTTCTGCTTTTGTTTAACCTTTTTACCAGTTGTCAACACGAATGTGCTATCCTACAACATGTGCGGTGCATAATGGGCCCCACAATTTAGTGCGATGACCGAATCATTTTTATTAGATAACTTGTGTTCACTTGCGTTCTATTTATTATATTTTTTACATGAGTTACATAGACCATTTTGCTTTTCCGTATAAGTTAAATTTAAAAAAGGATAAAAACAAAATCACTATCCTAATAAACCCAAACTGAGGAAAGCTTTTAATACATTTTGTTACATTTTACTAGCATTTTAAGTTTTATGACAACATTGACATAGTTTCTAACAGCAGTAAGTCAGATGTGTACATTGGAAACATGTTTTATTCATTTTTTACTACAGTATTGTCTTCATTGTCTCCATTTAGCTGCAAAGATGAAAATCATCTTGTCAGTGTCAGCAGTGACAAAACTTTTTAAATTGACACTGCATATCTGTGGCAGCCAATAGGACACTGTGATTTGACAAGTTATTACTACTATTGCCTGGAATCGATCAGATAGTCATATTCTGACAAATCAGTGGATTAAATCACTTGAAAAGAATATGGAAGACTTTAAATTAAACCAGTCTTTACACCTGTTATTATCTATAGAAGATTTAGCACTTTGAGATTTTTATTAATGAAAAGTGCGGTATAAATTGAATTTATTATTATTATTCTTAAGATAAATCTGTTTTTGTAGCTTGTTAGTCAGCGTCTGTGAAAATTTCTTCCAGGCTTTCTATTTGATACATTGAACACAATGCTGTAACTTTATGCTTTACAGATAATCAGTTTTAATCATTTTTACCGTCTTGATAACTGCCTGTTAAATGTTTGTATTTTTTTCTCCCAAATATCAACTTAAGTTGCAAGAATTATTTTTCTACTGTTGATCACTTAACTTAAGAAATCAAGGCATTGGAAACACAGTGGAATTTATCTTTATGTCTTTGCTCTTGGGCTCTTGGAAATTGACATCAAAATCATAAAGTTGGTCAATTTGAATCTTTTTTTTAAATTGACATTTATTCATTGTATTTTCTGTCTAAAATCATACAAAATTAAGTTACATAGATTTTTCAAACATGATTTGACTCTTCTTTTTAATGTATTCTTTCCTGCAGATTAACCGTGACAGTGACATCAGTGGGTCAAGTGAAGGTCAAATGTGGGGGCAGCCAAAGGTTAAACTGGAGAGACTGGGTTTGGTGAAGGATTTTGAGAAGCGGCCCAAGCCAGTGGTTGTTCTAAAAAAGCTCTCAGTTGACCAGATTCAGAGGATAATTCGACACAGCAAAACTGGGAAAAACAGGTCCTCCTCAGGAAGATCTAACAGAAGTAAGACTTGCAGATTTTAAATTGCAGACTGCTTTGCTAAAGTCTTTCAGTTTTATATTTTCCAACTTATTTTTGTACACTCTAATAGAATAAACAATCCCTTTATTAACAGTTTGAACATTTTATTGTCAAATATTTAGGTGAGATGGACCCAGCCATTCTGAAAGAACTCCCCCCGGAGTTGCTGGCGGAGATTGAGTCGACCATGCCTTTGTGTGAAAGGGTCAAGATGAACAAGAGGAAACGAAGCACTATAAATGAGAAGCCCAAATATGCTGAAGTTAGCTCAGACGACGACTTTGAGGCGAATGGAGAATGTGAGTAAATTGATCGATAGCTTGTCTTTCCTTTTACTTATTTATTTTTATTTTTAAGGATCTCTGACTACTTGCACCTACTTGCACATAGTGGGCTTACTGTCTTTTTATTTCTCCATTCTAAAAGTTGTTTGCGATAGATGAAAACTCCTATAAAAAACGCAAATGTTCATCACATCTTGGGGGGGGTCGCCTGCTGTAACTTGGTGGTCAGTGTTGCGGTCTTGTAATCCTGAGGTTGCAGGTTTGAGCATAGGTTGCGTCAGGAAGAGCATATCTTTCATGCAAGCTTGCTCGCTGTGGTAACCCCTGAAGAATTGAGCAGCCGAAAGAAACTTACTATATGTTCATTACATTTTTAATTTGAGCAGCCGAAAGAAACTTACTACTGTATATGTTCATTACATTTTTCATTTAAGGACATCACCATTATTTTACCGGCACAGTGCATTTTGGGGCAATGACATACATACAGTAGGTTGCTGTGAACACTAAAACACATGGAGACATGGCTAAACAGATATCGCTGTACAGCTATCACTAAACATACATTAGCTCTGGACTGGATCAAATGGTATTAACATCTGAAGCTAATACTGTATATATATAAATATATAAGGGGTGTAACAGTACGCTAAAATAACATTTCGGTTCGGTTCAATTACAAGGAGGGTTTGGTTCGGTTAATTTTCGATACAAAAAAATAAATAAAGACTTATATAAAATGTTTATTTTGAAAATATACCAAGTAATCAATACGTTTGTATGAAAATAAACAAAAGCGACCCATTTGGATGATATTTTAAATAAACAGCACTCTTTACAATAAATAAACTATACTAACAATAATAAAAATCTTAATAAATACAATAACAGCCAGAACCAGAACAATAAGCAGCAACAGACTGTTTACAATCTGACTACCGTATTTTCTGGTGTATAGGTCGCACCGGTGTATAGGTCGCACCATCCACTTACAGGTAGTCCCCGATTTACGAGCGCTCTGATCTACGAGGTTCCGGACTTACGAGCTGGCGAATTATTGGAAAAAACGCAAAAAATACTGAGTTTTCCTGTGTTTTTTCACCACAGTTCGTTAGCTAAACATGTGGACACACGTTTCCGATCATTTTTATGCACTCATAAGCAGTTTTTCGATGAAAAACGAGTGTTCGTAGTCGCGCTAGCAAAACCGTTCCAATTTACGAGCGAAATTCCGGACTTACGAGAAGCGTGGCGGCCGTTCCAAATTACGAGATTTCCGGTTTACGAGCGCCTCGTTGTAACGGATCTCGCTCGTAAATCGGGGACTACCTGTATTACCAATAGATTGGAAAAATCCCTAGATAGGTTGCACTGGTGTATAGGTCGCACCTACGTTTAGCTCTGCTGCAAATGTCTGCCACAGGAGCGCACAGCAAGGCTTTTAAGAAGATTAACACTTAAAAACAATTATTTGTTTGATAAAAATTATAGCAAATATGTGTCTGAGCTGAACTTTTCCTTAATAAAATGAACGTAATTGTGAAATGAGCTGGATTAAAAAATTTGGTAATCAAGTTTAAAGTGTTTGTCCAAAAAGACCAACTTGTCCACATTTTCTGTCAAAAGCACAGATCTAGTTGCAGTGAATATCTCCAGTGGTGGAGAAAATCATCTCAATAACAGTAGCAGCAGTGTGGCTGTATTTGTCCTCATTACTCACAACAACCTCTTCTTGGACCTGCTCCCCCAGGTGGGACAGGTCCCTGGAAAAGTTCATAGTTCAGTCATCACAACTTCTACTGGAGGTGATCTGGTGAAGTTCCCTGAAGAGGAAAAAGACAGCTGCTATCTCTGTCCCAGACTGAAAATAAAACACAAAGAGGTAAAAAAAAAAAAGAGTTAATAAAATTATAATTTTAAATTAAAAAGGTTAATTAGATAATAATAATAAAACAACAATACCTCTTCTTGAACGGTTGAGGTGGTTAAATCTCTCTGTCATCATCATCTTCATCAGGGCAGGGCTTTAATCACCTCCAGGGCTTGTTGAAAATATCAGTTTTAGCTTTTTCATAAAGTGCTAAACTTTTAGGCTGAAGTGTTGACGTGATGGTTGTCGTAG
>JBBPBX010003853.1:31647-56535 GCA_038048925.1 Garcialebias charrua | reverse complement strand
ACTGAGACAGAACTGAGATGCGTTCAAGACACCTGCAAAAACCTGACACAGTTCTGAGACACCTGCAACGACCCTTTTATGAAAATTTAAGAAAGAGTTTTGTTGCACTATTTTAAAACATTTTCATGTTTCACGCGTCAAGACTGCGAGACTCGAGTGAGAAAACTGAACCCCGCAAACGTTTTGAAACATTTTAGAGACTCTCGGACTGACTAAATTGTTCTATTTTTGTTCAGTGTACATTTTCCAATTCAAATACTTCTGCTGTTGTTGTTACTGCCTGAGTGTTTTCTGCCACCGCTGCTGCCCTGAGTCTGTCCCAGATGTTATTCTCATCCATCCTGGATTTAAATCTGGGGTCTATAACTGTCGCTTCCTCCAGGAACGCTTGGGTATCGTCATCCTGAAATTTTAAATGGAGGAAAACAAAATTAGGGAAAAGGAAGATAAAATATAAACTAAGTTTAGTGTAAATTATTACTAGTCATTAATTACATGAGTTGGAGATTATTTATACAATACAGTAGAAGCAGTACAGCACAAAAGTAACAAGTGACAGGAACTGGAGGAGTTTAACGTTACCTGCTGCAACATTTAAGACGGAGGACGCTTTGTTTGCTCCACTTCCACCACCAAGCAGCGTGTTAAAGACGGTACATTTGTGCAAACTAACCGCATGCTGAGTGGTCAAATGTTTCTGCATGTTAAAAGTATTTCCGCCCTTTATTGTAATCGACGCCTTGCATGTGTTGCAAGTAGCCCCGGTTTCGTCTTTTTTTTTCCGCTTCTTCCTCGACGCCATGTTGAATACCAAACACGGCGCATGTCTGTGATGTCATCACGTAAATGCGTCATCGCGACGAGTCAGTAGAATCGATAAACTGAATTGTTAAGACTAGCAGCCTACAATTCCAGGGAAATTAACTATTAAGAACCGGTTCTCTAAAAGAACCGGTTCTCAATTCCCATCCCTAGTCAGTCCTGAGCCCAGGTTCATCCTGGTCTTCATAAAGAACAACACCTGTCACAAAGCTGCAGCTCATCAGGATATCTGAGTGAACTTAACTTGTGTTTAATCAAATCAGAAGGCTCGGCTGTTTGTTTTATTTCAGTTTGTCCACAGCAGAAGCTGCTCCCTCGTGAAATTGTGCACACGTGTGCGTCGCTGTCAGTTATTAGCGGTTATTACCCGCTTTATCTCCACATCAAGACTTTGTTCAATCAACTGACGTGTACCGGTTATCAGTCAGGAGACGCTTAACGTCACGCCGAGGGAAAGAAAATGGCTGCAGCATCTTTCAGAGGCCGCAGCTTTCTGCGTGTGTCGTTCTTTTATCTCCAGCGCGTCTAAAAACACAGAAAACACAACGAGGAAAAGCATTTCTGCGGCCCCGGATCGAGTAATGCACCCCCCAACCATCTCCGGCTGTGCGATAGCAGAGTTTTCACTCATATTCTTTGACTTGTTCGAGATCTCACCAGCTGTGTGTGTGTGTAGGTGTGTGTGTGTGTGTGTGTGTGTGTGTGTGTTTATCAGAAAAATTCCTGCTCTTGTGAAATTTTGGGGGCTGAGGGTGATAAGCGTCTGCTGGTTGGCTTGGTTTTGATAAACCCATGGAAATTCTGTCAGGTGCTAATCGAGACGAGATTAGAGATAGCTCGTGGTGTGTGTGCATGTGTGCATGTGTGTGTGTGTGTGTGTGTGAGGTAGAGGGGGGGTTATATGTGCAGATTGTATAAGAAGAAGATGAAAAAAGTCATGCGCGCTGCACATGTAAGGAGTCTGTCGATAGCAAAGCGACTTCATTTTTCTTTATTTGTGAATGTGTTTAAGGCAACCACACACACACACACACACTCCGCTCCTTCATCATCACACTGTTGATTTACTCCTCCTCCTCCTCCTCAGGGTTCCTCGGTTGCCCAGCGCTGCCATTATCAGCTCTCTGTAAATCAGCCATGTTTGACGAAGCTGCTCTTTCAACCCGGGATCGATACCCGGTCTTTATCTGGCCAACGCCGGCTAATAAAGGCAGGGCCTCGTATCCGCCATCTGGACGACGCGCACGCACACACACGCACACTCTCTCAGGTGATAACAGCCCGATAACTTTAGAAAGAAACACGCATTCTCTCGGTATCAGGACCGAACCTCCCTCTCCGGAGCACCGACTCTTCGCTCGGCAGCATCTGTTCGGTACTTTCTGCCACCTGCGGTGAAACCCTGTTCCCAGAATCAGCTGCTAAAGTTCCTTTTATTTCTCATTCAAACAATCACGTTTCTGCATCACATGAAACGTGATAAAATCCACTTGTGGGTCGATAAGCCGTTATGTCACCTCTCGCTGACCTCTGATTGTCGTCTGAACCAATCACACAGATGTTTGTCAGCTGTTTTCTTTTTTTCTGCGTTTCATCAGAATCTGATGGGCGGCGGCGATTAGAAAAAGTGTGTGTGATGCATAAAAGAACAAACGGCAGAAGGGGGATAATCTCTGCTTTCATCGTGATAAACAGTCTGAGACAGTTCACAGGATTAACGCTCACTTTCTTCTCTCCCAGGATTTAGTGTTCAGCTTTTGCTGATTCGTCGGCTGTTTCTGAACCCGTTCCACTGAAAGCAGCTGAAAGTCTGCCGGACGCTTTTCTGTCCACGCGACGAGCGGCCGAGGTCTGACAGGAAGTGAGGGAAACTTATCTGAGCCTGAAACAGCCGTTTCACGTGTCACTCAGCAGCTGAAGCTGTTTCTGATCATTTCTCATGAACCTTGAACTCCCGTCGGCTTCTCTCATGTCACTCATCTGAAACGTGACAGAATCAGGTCTCATAGAAACTAACTGGTGCAACAGATCGTCCGCCGCCTGTCAGTCTGAAACTGAATTCACCGTATCTGTTAGAGCTCAGAGTATGTGTTGAGAACGACTCTCAGCTACCACAACGCCAAATGTTAGCACGCCATCTTAAACTGACAGGCTTCAAAACACGTTGGTGTTGCTAAAGGTGATTAGCTGTGGTGGCCATCTTGAATCAGATTGACACAAAAAGTTATTCAGCTTTGGAATCCAATCATGAATTTTTGAAAGTTTCGTTCAAATCCATCCACTGATTCATGAGATATTTTGCTAACAGACAGACAAACAAAGCGCGGACGTGAGTAATTACACGATCGCTCACTTTTCATGGTTGGTGAGGATAAGTAAAAACCTAGTGAACTGACGAACTTCCCGATGTGAGGCGACAGCTCTATCCACTTCACCACCTCGCCCCACTCCCTCCTTTAGCTACTACTTTGGCAGCGCGACGGCTCAGTGGTTAGCACCGTTGCCTCACAGCAAGAAGGTCCTGGGTTCAATCCCCAGTTGGACCTGGGGTCTTCCTGGGTGGAGTTTGCATGTTCTTCTCATGCTTGCTTGGGTTTTTCTCCGGCAACTCCGGTTTCCTCCCACAGACCAAAAACATGCATGTTAGGCCTCCCTTGCAAAAGAGATCTGTGATTTTCTTTGTTAAATAAAAATAAATAATAAAAATAACTAAATAAACAAATACTGTTGTGATAATTTCAACATTAGCATCCATTTAGATAGACTTAACTAATTTAGCAAATTTTAGCTTTGAGCTACAGTCTTGCAAATGGAAACCATAAGCTACAATTTTGCAATTTTTAGCATTTCGCTACAATTTATGTAATTTTAGCTTTTAGGTACAATTTTGTTTTTTTAGCTTCTGTTGTGTAATAATAGTAGAAAAACTTTTAGTTTCATATTTGAAATATGACAATTATGCTATTTTCTAATTTTTGCTTCTGTTTAGCTCATTTGAGCCACAGTTTTGCTGATTGTAACTCTTACTTTTTGCCATTTTAGCTGCTGTTCTGCTTCTTTTAGCTTTATTATTATTATTGTTTTTTTTTATCTAAACAACTCAGTTTTTGGTCATTGTGCTGTTGTAGCTTTAGCTGTTGTTTTGTATCTTTTCTCTCAGTTTCCACCTGGTTGTGTCTTTTCTTTTCACAGAACTTTTCTCCACCGACTCCAACGTTTAACCTAAAAAAAAAGCTGGATTGTTTCCTGGAAGCAGCTCAGCTTCTGCTGTCACAGAAAATGTTCTTAATTCAGACAAAACACGGCAGATATTTAGTCTGCCGTGTGGAAACAAGCGACCTTGTTTCAGTGGAGCAACAACACGTTTCAGACCTGAATCCGTTGATTCTGACCCTCATAGGAGCAGATTATTGTCAAACGCTGAGTCAGCATTCATGCTTTCATTTTCTACTCGTCACATCTAATTATATCTACATACTTTAAATTAATTATCTGTTTATTTATCTAATTGCTCATTCAGATGTTTGCTCTAACTTTTTGGTTGTTGAACTGTGATACCTTTTAAAATATTTAGCTTTATTTACAAACACTTCTTCATAGAATAACATTAACAAATTTTGTTTTAAAGTTGTCCTCTTTGAATCAGCAAACATTTGCTAATGCTAGTTCTTCTAACAGTGGCACTGATATTAATGCTAACACTGCTCGTGCTAATAGTTCTGATGCTTTTTTTTTTTGTTAAAAGCTAACAGTCTGCTAAATCTGGTTAGCTTTTTGTCACTTCGCTTTCTGCTCAGTTTTGGCTTCTTAAGTAAAGTTGATCAGAACTCGGGGTTTATTCTTGCTTTCACAGAAATTGGCATTTACTTAGTTTAATTTAAGATAAACTAAGATATTAAACATTATTTTTTATCGTGACTTCAACCATCTGTGTGTCTGTCAGCAAAATACCACCTGAACTAGCGAAATAACTTTTAAGGGAACCCATAAAGTAAAGACTGAATGTTTGTCTTCAACTAATTAACCTCTGGAGACAACCCAATTCAAGATGGCTGCCACAGCTAAGTAGCCTTTAAAACAGACGTCTGTAACTCAGTCATTGTTGCAAATACTGAGTTAATGTCTTGTGTAGTAGCTGAGAGTCACCATCAGAGCACCGACTCTGGGGGCCAGTCTGTTAGTAAAATATCTCCTGAACCAGTGGAGAGGACCACTGAGGATCAGAGAGCAGAATCACAGAACGAGTGGACTCGGAGGAGCTGGGGGAGGGATGGGGGTGACTTTGCCCTGCAGGTGTGACGGGGGAAGTTCATCTTATCAGACTGATGGAAACTGTCTCGCTCAGGGGGGAGGAGGGGGGAGTTTGGCAGAAAAGTGTCTGTCGACTCCTCCTGATACCTGCCTCCCTGTCTCAGATGATATGGGAGATAATATTGATAATATTAAACGCAATAACCATGTCTGCAGCTCCCCCCTCCCCCCCTCGCTGCAGCCCCTGCAGGATAAAATCAATGTGCCATTCAATGTGATTTATAGCTGAAAATAATGGCACTGTTTAGGTAGGGTGTGTGTGTGTGTGGACGTGATGTGAAACTGGTGTGTGTTTGGGTTCGTCCAGCCGGCCTCTCTCCAGTGTTCCGTTGGTAACGGGGTCACGTGGTGCCACGGCGTTTATGGCCGCCATCGATTATCGCTGTTTATCGGAGCGGGAATGCAAGGGTAAACACGGCCTTTGTGCCGTTATCAGGTCGGCGGTTTGAGGAAGAGGAGGCACTGAAGAGGGAGGCTGGCCTTTTCAGGGCGGGAAAGGGGGGACGACCAAGTCGAACGAAGGACGCAGTTGGACTTGGGAGAGTTTTAACCAAACATGTCCGGTCCTGGTCCTGCAGACCCACTACCCTGCAGGTTGTAGGTGTTCCTCTGCTCCACCACACCTGATTTTTTTTTTCATTCAACCTTTATTTAGACAGGTTAACCCCATTGAGCCTCGAGGACTCATTTACAAGAGAGACCTGGCTACAAACAAAGAATGATGACAACAGCAACAGTAGATTTTCCTTGAACAATCAACAATAGACAAACATAAGAGAGAAATACAGATTTTTTTAACAAGTTAAAACAAAGATGTCAAAGTAGCAAAACAGACAGATTATAAGGCAAATGTAGAAAATCAAAAACAGGAACATGTCTGCATTGGTTTTTGCCAGGATTCCAACAGATTCTTAAAGCCATTTAGAGAAGTCAAGGTCGAGAGCTTCAGATCTTTTTGTAAGATATTCCATGAAGCAGGAGCGGAGTAGGAGAAGGCCCTTTTGCCAAGTTCAGTCCTCACTGACGGAACACTGCAGGTAATCATGTCCTGAGAGCGCACACTGTAGCTGCACTCACGCAGAGACATGTAGGAGGAGATGTATGAAGGCAGCAGACCAAGAAGTGATTTAAAGATGAAAATGTACCAGTGGAAGAGTCTGCGTGAGGTTAATGATGTCCAGTTAACCAGTGAATACAGGGTGCAGTGGTGGTTATGATAATCACAGCCAGTTATGAATCTTAGAGCACCATGATAGACAACATCCAACATGTGAGGGTGCTTGTAGGAGCGTTCATATAGATAATGTCCCTGTAATCAATGGAGGGAAGGAAAGTCACAGTTACAAGGCGTTTCCTAGGCGTTTCCTGATCTGAATCAATGGGTGATAAACAGGTTCCTGCAGGACACGAAGAGGTGATTCAACCATGGAATCAGGTGTGTTGGAGCAGGAAACGGGTACAACATGCAGGACAGAGGCCCTCCAGGACCTGGACTGGACACCAAACCATTGGAGTAGTATGGACATGTGGTTTGATGAACAACGTGTTGGTTCAATCTTCTGATTCTTGTTTTTAACGAGTTCCTAAAAGATGAAGAATGGCCGGTCGGCGTGCACTGAGCCTCCCTGGCCTTAAAGATAAAAACAACAAGCAGAATAAATCCTAAACATCTTGTTTTTATAACAAACCTACGATGAGTCCAAGACTGCTCCACAGCAGATTGACCTGTGGTTAACAAATCCATCAAAGGCCAGAACCAGGACCTGACAGCTGCTTCATCCTTCAGCTGACAGTTCTGCTGGAGCTTCAACCCATGGGTCCAAACAGCAGAACCAGACTGAGTCTCAGACACAAAAAGACCAAAGGCCAGATGTGAACTGGGTTCAGTTCTGATGACACGACTCCAGGTCGTCCTCTAAATTTAAGAGCCTTCTTCTGTCTGACTGAGGTCAAAGGTCAAAGACAGAGTCATCTTTCCTTTCTTTGATGCTCATTCACACTGAAACACTTTGATGCCTTGGAAATATAAAAAAAATAGTTCAGTTTTGTAACTTAGAAAGAGTAAATACTGTATAAATAAAAAAATTGAGAAACTGAAATGCACACACTAAAAACATAAACATTAAAGATTAGATCTGAAGTGTAGTAAAACCTTAAATAGCAGAATGTTTTTTTTTTTTTTTAAATCAAGTTTCTTCTTCTATAGAAATTAAAAGACAGTTTGTTTCCAGTGTGGATTATTAAAGAGTCCGATCCTGATGGGATCCAGCTCCATGCAGTCGGCTGACCTTTGACCCTGCGGCGCTGTTAGACCGATCCTCGGGTCAGATACGGCGAGGAGCCGCGATGTAACCATCGATCTAATCTGACTAATCAGGAAGCACGCTAATGGGGCGGAGCCCAGAGACCTGATGGAGGCTGTGATATACTGATCAGGCAAAGTTCAGGGTTCACGCACGCACACACTCACGCATGCACGCACGCACACACACAGATCTCCAGATGAAAGCAGGTCCAGGTGCAGCCTTTGATCAGGCAGCGGGAGGATTTATAATCATCGCTGATCAGAGCCACACGGCAGCTTCAGTTGGTTCTGAAGGTGACGGGAGGAGGAGATGGAGAGATTGGGGGGAGGAGGGGGAGCGCAGTGAAACTGATCCACCTTCATTCAGTGAAGGGGGTGAGGAAGATGAGCAGAGAAACACAGGTGAAGATCGGAGTCTTTGATTCTGCTGAGATGTAATGAGAATCAAGGCGTGCACGTGAGCTTGATGAGACTCTGAGCGTGCACGTGAGCGTGCTGGGGCTCAGAGCGTGCACGTGAGCGTGCTGGGGCTCAGAGCTCCAGAGGTTTGTCTCCCTGCAGACACAGGATCATCTGAACTTTGTCTCTTTGTGTTTTCAGAGTCCAGGACGCAGGACTCTGGAGGAGGTGGAGGAGCAGAGGATGAAGTGGGTGAGGAGGAGGAGGAGGAGGAACAAGCTGCGGAGCACAGTGACGGGGACGAGGAAGAGGAGGGAGGGGATGAGGAAGAGTTACAGTGGAGATGTCCAGGTCAGTGTCGTCAGTCCAACTCTTTTAGTCATAACAACAAAGTTTCAAAACGTAAAAGATTGAAAAAAAAGCAGATTTTTATTTTCACTAAAACCTCAAGTGAACAGAACCTTCTTAAGAACCAGAATCCTCACTGGTTCTCTGTAGGACTTCACCAGTCTCTCTCCTGGTTCTAGAGGAGTTCTGGCCCACTCTTCTTTCCATCATTGGGGGTTCTGCTCAGTCTCTGAAGGTCCACCAAAGCGTTTCAGTCAGGTTCAGGTTCTGGACGCTGACTGGACCGTTGCAGCACCGTGGTTCTGTTCTTTTTGACCCGTTCTGTTGTAGATCAGCTGCTGTGTTTGGGATCGTGGTTCTGTTAGACCCAGTTTGGTCCAAGCTCCAGCTGTTAGACAGATGTATCCATATCTGACTACAGAACTCTTTGGTCTACAGAGAAGTTCCTGGTCCACTCAGTGACTGATAGGAGCCCAAACTATCAGCCCTCCACCACCGTGCTGACAGCTGGGAGGAGCTGTTTGCTGCAGTGCATTCTGGGTAAACATCTCCTTTGGTTCTGGTCCAGAGGTCTTGAGGTTCCTTCACATGAAAGTCATGCTGCCATGTTGTTTTTAGGGAAAAGAGGTCATGACCTTTGACCTGTTGACTGAGGCCTGTAGAGTCACTGCACGGTCTGACCTTCAGGGTGAATCAGCTGTTTAAATGTTTCCAAGTGTGAATAATTATTCTGTAGAACAATTGACACTAAATGACCTTTGACCTTTCTCAGATTGACAAACAGCAGCAGCTGCATCTCTGAGGTCATTGCTGATGTGTGTCCGCCTTGCTGTTGTGTTAACACATACCTGCAGCACCTCCTGCTGTTCTAGAGGTGATGATGATTTATTTGAGGTTCCTAGTGATGAAGGGGAACAGTGTGAAAATCCTCTGGCTGCATAAATCTTTGTGTTGCATGAACAGTTTATGTTCAACATGCATCAGCTGTGAAAAACAAAACATCAGCTGTGAAAAACAAAATATCAGCTGTGAAAAACAAAACATCAGCTGTGAAAAACAAAACATCAGCTGTGAAAAACAAAACATCAGCTGTGAAAAACAAAACATCAGCTGTGATGAACAAAACAGCTGTGAAGAACAACACTTCAACTGTGAAGAACAAAACATCAGCTGTGAAGAACAACACATCAGCTGTGAAGAACAACACATCAGCTGTGAAGAACAAAACATCAACTGTGAAGAACAACACATCAGCTGTGAAGAACAACACATCAGCTGTGAAGGACAACACATCAGCTGTGAAGAGCAAAACATCAGCTGTGAAGAACAAAACATCAGCTGTGAAGAACAAAACATCAACTGTGAAGAACAATGAAGAATAAAACATCAACTGTGAAGAACAATGAGAACAAAACATCAGCTGTGAAGAACAAAACATCAGCTGTGAAGAACACATCAGCTGTGAAGAACAAAACATCAACTGTGAAGAACAAAGCATCAACTGTGAAGAACAAAGCATCAGCTGTGAAGAACAACACATCAGCTGTGAAGGACAACACATCAGCTGTGAAGAACAACACATCAGCTGTGAAGAACAACACATCAGCTGTGAAGAACAACACATCAACTGTGAAGGACAACACATCAGCTGTGAAGAACAACACATCAGCTGTGAAGAACAACACATCAGCTGTGAAGAACAACACATCAACTGTGAAGGACAACACATCAACTGTGAAGGACAACACATCAGCTGTGAAGAACAACACATCAGCTGTGAAGAACAACACATCAGCTGTGAAGGACAACACATCAGCTGTGAAGAACAACACATCAGCTGTGAAGAACAACACATCAACTGTGAAGGACAACACATCAACTGTTAAGGACAACACATCAGCTGTTTTAGAACAACACATCAGCGGTGAAGGACAACATTTCAGCTGTGAAGAACAACACCTCAGCTGTGAAGAACAACACTTCAGCTGTGAAGAACAAAGCATCAGCTGTGAAGAACAACACATCAGCTATGAAGAACAACACTTCAGCTGTGAAGAACAACACTTCAGCTGTGAAGAACAACACTTCAGCTGTGAAGAACAACACATCAACTGTGAAGAACAAAGCATCAGCTATGAAGAACAACACATCAGCTGTGAAGAACAACACATCAGCTGTGAAGAACAACACATCAGCTGTGAAGAACAACACATCAGCTGTGAAGAACAACACATCAGCTGTGAAGAACAACACATCAACTGTGAAGAACAACACATCAACTGTGAAGAACAACACATCAACTGTGAAGAACAACACATCAACTGTGAAGAACAACACATCAGCTGTGAAGAACAACACATCAGCTGTGAAGAACAACACATCAGCTGTGAAGAACAACACATCAGCTGTGAAGAACAACACATCAGCTGTGAAGGACAACACATCAGCTGTGAAGAGCAACACATCAGCTGTGAAGAACAACACATCAGCTGTGAAGAACAAAACATCAACTGTGAAGAACAACACATCAACTATGAAGAACAATGAAGAACAAAACATCAGCTGTGAAGAACAAAACATCAGCTGTGAAGAACACATCAGCTGTGAAGAACAAAACATCAACTGTGAAGAACAAAGCATCAACTGTGAAGAACAAAGCATCAGCTGTGAAGAACAACACATCAGCTGTGAAGGACAACACATCAGCTGTGAAGAACAACACATCAGCTGTGAAGAACAACACATCAACTGTGAAGGACAACACATCAGCTGTGAAGAACAACACATCAGCTGTGAAGAACAACACATCAGCTGTGAAGAACAACACATCAACTGTGAAGGACAACACATCAACTGTGAAGGACAACACATCAGCTGTGAAGAACAACACATCAGCTGTGAAGAACAACACATCAGCTGTGAAGAACAACACATCAGCTGTGAAGAACAACACATCAGCTGTGAAGAACAACACATCAGCTGTGAAGAACAACACATCAGCTGTGAAGAACAACACATCAACTGTGAAGAACAACGCATCAGCTGTGAAGAACAACACATCAGCTGTGAAGAACAACACATCAGCTGTGAAGAACAACACATCAGCTGTGAAGAACAACACATCAGCTGTGAAGAACAACACATCAGCTGTGAAGAACAACACATCAACTGTGAAGAACAACACATCAGCTGTGAAGAACAACACATCAACTGTGAAGAACAACACATCAACTGTGAAGAACAACACATCAACTGTGAAGAACAACACATCAGCTGTGAAGAACAACACATCAGCTGTGAAGAACAACACATCAGCTGTGAAGAACAACACATCAGCTGTGAAGAACAACACATCAGCTGTGAAGAACAACACATCAGCTGTGAAGAACAACACATCAGCTGTGAAGAACAACACATCAGCTGTGAAGAACAACACATCAGCTGTGAAGAACAACACATCAGCTGTGAAGAACAACACATCAGCTGTGAAGAACAACACATCAGCTGTGAAGAACAACACATCAACTGTGAAGAACAACACATCAACTGTGAAGAACAACACATCAACTGTGAAGAACAACACATCAACTGTGAAGAACAACACATCAGCTGTGAAGAACAACACATCAGCTGTGAAGAACAACACATCAGCTGTGAAGAACAACACATCAGCTGTGAAGAACAACACATCAGCTGTGAAGAACAACACATCAGCTGTGAAGAACAACACATCAGCTGTGAAGAACAACACATCAACTGTGAAGAACAACACATCAACTGTGAAGAACAACACATCAACTGTGAAGAACAACACATCAACTGTGAAGAACAACACATCAACTGTGAAGAACAACACATCAACTGTGAAGAACAACACATCAACTGTGAAGAACAACACATCAACTGTGAAGAACAACACATCAACTGTGAAGAACAACACATCAACTGTGAAGAACAACACATCAGCTGTGAAGAACAACACATCAACTGTGAAGAACAACACATCAACTGTGAAGAACAACACATCAATTGTGAAGAACAACACATCAACTATGAAGAACAACACATCAACTGTGAAGAACAACACATCAGCTGTGAAGAACAACACATCAACTGTGAAGAACAACACATCAACTGTGAAGAACAACACATCAACTGTGAAGAACAACACATCAACTGTGAAGAACAACACATCAACTGTGAAGAACAACACATCAATTGTGAAGAACAAAACATCAGCTGTGATAGGGCTGGACGATATGGCCAAAATTTTTATCACAATATATTTCTTAATTTCGGTCGATAGTTATATAATTCGATGTCGATATAAACAATATAAAAGCCTAAAAAAAACTATTAACTATAAACAATAAATTAATGTTCACCTTTTATTCGTATTTAGCCTCCAAAAAAATGAAGTCACCATCAAATAAACATAAAATTCTCAACCCAATAATTCTGTCGGGTCATCTGGACAGTTTCTTTTTTATAGAAATGTTTTACCCTCCATCCGGAGGGCATCATCAGTCAGAGGAGTTCCAGCAAACTGTTTCCCCACCAAGCAGTAAACACCTTAAGTGGACCAACCAGTTTGCTTGAGCCAAGATGGTTTCTGGGGACCGTCCTGTCCCTCGTTTCCTCCTCCCAGGTAGGCAGCCACAGCCAAAGTGGTTCAAGGCAAGAAAGTTCATGCTTAATAATCCAGGTACCAAATCCATTAATTCTTAGCCGGGTCATCTGGACAGTTTCTTTTTTATAGAAATGTTTCATCCTCCATCCAGTTTCTATATAAAATAAACTGTCCAGATGACCCGGCAGAGAATTATTGGATTTGGTATCTGGATTATAGAGCATGAACTTTCTTGCCATAAAATTCTCAACTGTGTCAATATTAATAGTTTTAACTTTAAACAACTTTAAAATGTACAGCATTGAAATTCATAGTTATTTAAATAAAACTTTTGGGTGTTGTTATTGATGAGAAGCCGACACGGAAATCTCATGTAAATTACTTAAGAAAAAAAAAAGTTACATTACTGTATAAAATAAAATAGTTTTTGAATGACAAAGTTTTGAATATATTATTGTATAATGTAATGATTGTTCTATATTTAATCTATTGTATTGAAGTTTGGGGAAAAGCATGTAAACCTATTACAAACCTTGTTTTTATTTTACAAAAAAGAGCTATAAGAATTATTAGTAGGAAGTGCTATGGTCACCCAACAAATATATTATTTCATCAATTGAAATTATTAAAATTTTATGATTTGGTTGAACATAGTATTTTACAAGTCATGTATAAAACTTGTAAAAATATTACCCCCAAATATTCAATTAAAATTTGTTAAAAAAGAGTCATTATATCCTGAAGGGAATGTAAATGTTTGTAAAACCTTCATTTAGAACTAGTCTGAAGGAGATGAGTTGTAAATCAGGAAACAGGATTGTGGAATTGACTTGATATCACCATAAACATTTATAAAACTATATGTTTTAAAAGATGACATTATATTATTCATTATATATTTGTTTATTCATTTGTTTTTCCATATCTGACATACTGTATAGAGGTTTGGGGCAACACATATAAAACCAACACTAAACCGTTATCTGTCATACAAAAGAAAGTTATGAGAATTATTCATAAAGTGGACATCAGAGAACACACAAATAAATTGTTTATTCAATCAAATATCTTGAAACTAAAGGATCTGGTTGATTTAAAAATGTTATTGATTATGTTTAAAGCTAGAAAGAGATTATTGCCATTTAATTTACAAAAGTTTTTTGTCTTAAACTCTTGTGATAGAACTAACAGAAGGAAGTATGATTTCAAAAGTAAAACTGTGCGTACTACTTTAAAACAAATGTGCATTTCGGTGCATGGAGTAAAACTATGGAACAGTTTGGATGATGAGTTTAAAAATTGCACTACAATAATCCAATTCAAGAAACAGTATAAAAAAAGAATGGTTAACTCTTACATATTGAGTTGTTAATGGGAACAGTGGTATATTGTTATGTATGTTATTGTTTAAATATTGGCCCTCATGCACGAAAATGTTCGTATTTTTATCCTAAATTTCTCCTACTTTTGTTCGTACGAAGCGTTCATACGAACATGCCACGTCAGATCCAACAAAGTCTTCTATCCACAGGAAAAGCGTGTAAACGGGCTGCTTAAAGTTGATGGATCCCACCTGTTCTACTCACCTGCGCGTGCTCGCGGGAAGGTAATTTACATAATTTCCACCCCTCAAAACACCATATAAGGCCACGCTTCCTGCCTTCTGACAGCAGGAAGTGTCCATTCATTCAAACTCAAGAAGTAAAAGGAGGAACTTCACGCGTTCGGAGATCTGCTCTCAGTGGCGCTGTGGCTACCCCCCCCCCCCCCGCAAGTGTCGGATGGTCAAATATCTTTAATTTTAGTGTACTGTGTTACATTATAGTTTCACTTATTCAGAAGAGCGCACCGCTACCCCCCACCCCCCGCAAGTGTCGGATGTGTTTTTGAACAGAAGCATTTTAAAATGTCTCGAAACTACAGTTAACTTCATATTAATATTGTAGTGCATATGCTGTGTCTCCCGTGGGTCGTACAGTATCAGAAATCAAGAATAAATGGTTTGATCTGAAAATGGCTTCAAACAAACGTCTCGCCGCAGCACGGACAGGAGGTGGTCAAGTCTGCGTTATGGATGGACAATAAATGCCACGCTGCAAGACGCGTGCCAACATGTTTTGCAGCACAAATGTGTCATGCGCGCACCTCCTGGTCAGCGCGCAACCTTCTGCAGGTTATATTTCGAATCAGATATAATAATCTATTGCTCCGATGGTGTTTGCACAGCAGTCCAGCAATAGCATGAAAATCAGTCTTAATTCGTATTTGTTCTGCGGCGGTGTATGGGAATTTTATGTACCTGGGTGTTAATATGAGGAGCGGCTTTGATGACCAAGGGGAGCGCACGACTCAGCCTGCGCGACACACCAAACAAATTAAACTTAAAATTATAATTCTAATTCAAACAGAATAACCTATTGTCAAGAATAATTATGGTGCGTGATTTTTTTAAACCCAAAATATTTTCTAAATAACGAAATATGAAGTTATTCGTGGAGAAGATCCGTCTGGATGACAGCAGACTGACGCTCCTAAATTATACGACAGGTCCGGACCACTCGTAAATTTTGTTCGTATCTGAAGAAAATCGTAGGATACGAAAACATTGTTGGATGCCACAAATGATCCTAAATCACTCGTACGCACAGTTTAAGAACAAATCTGTGCGTACGAACGGTTCGTGCATGAGGGCCATTGTTTGAAACTTGTTTTGTTAATTTAATGTTTATGGCCATGACATTTTTGTAATTATTGAGAAAGGGGGCAGGTCTATACAAGATTTTCTTCTTCCTGCTCCCTCTTCACTCGTGTAAATGTGTTGTCAGATAATGAGTTTGTAAAATGATGATTTTTTTTTAATCAAGTGAATAAATTGATTTATTGATTGATTGATTAAATTAAAGTTGTTGGGGAGGTATAGTGCAGGTGAAGGATACCTGAAGTTTTCAGTTTGGAGATTGTTCAAGTGAAGGTTGTTGTTTGTTTGTAGTTATTTTGTATTATTTTAAATAAGGGGCATATATTATAAGACTAGTTTCTTCTTTCTGCACCTTTTCATTAAGTGTTTTTTTTTCTGATGAAATTTGTTTTATTTTGAATAAATGGATTAAAAACAAAACATGCAGCGCTGGGGCTGTTTGTTTCAGTACGTCGTAGTTTCAGGGACATGTTGGCTCAAACTTATTTTGCTTCGTCTTCTGACTCATCATATTCTTTCGAGTGAAAACTCTTTAGATGAAACAAGTTAGATGTTCCCACCACTAGTTAGAACGACTCTCCGTCACATTTTGCAGCTTAAAGAGACTGAGTAGGACATCGCTGAAGAAGAAACCTGCAGTTTAAAAGATCTTAGAAAGCTGAAACACTTCCACACCGACGAATTAGTCTTTCCTTTCTCATCAGTGATGTCATCTGCTTTCTCCGCTTGTGAATCATTGTTCAGTCACATTCTGATGGTCATGGGCACTCGTTTTGAAGCGAAAACTTAACGCGCGTTGGAGATTAGCTTAGCTTAGCTTGCTACCGCTAACTTCTGCTGGACTCGAGCTCTGCGTGACATCTACGTCACCACGCACTTATTTATTTGTGTCGCAGCTTTTTCTGTCCAGGTTGAAACTGAAGCAGCCGCTTCAACTCGAACAGAAAAAGAAAAGCATCAGTGAAACGCTGTAAAATCCAATTGAAATATTGAAAATATGCTTAAAATTCATATCATCGTTATTGAATGAAAGTATATCGCGAGATATATCGATATCGAATTATTGTCCAGCACTAAGCTGTGAAGAACAACACATCAGCTGTGAAGAACAAAACATCAGCTGTGAAGAACAACACATCAGCTGTGAAGAACAACGCATCAGCTGTGAAGAACAACGCATCAGCTGTGAAGAACAAAACATCAGCTGTGAAGAACAACACATCAGCTGTAAAGAACAACACATCAACTGTGAAGACATCAGCTGTGAAGAACAACACATCAGCTGTGAAGAACAACACATCAGCTGTGAAAAACAACACGTCAGCTGTGAAGAACAACACGTCAGCTGTGAAGAACAACACATCAGCTATGAAGAACAACACATCAGCTGTGAAGAACAACACATCAGCTGTGAAGAACAACAGGTCAGCTGTGAAGAACAACAGGTCAGCTGTGAAGAACAACAGGTCAGCTGTGAAGAACAACAGGTCAGCTGTGAAGAACAACAGGTCAGCTGTGAAGAACAACAGGTCAGCTGTGAAGAACAACAGGTCAGCTGTGAAGAACAACAGGTCAGCTGTGAAGAACAACAGGTCAGCTGTGAAGAACAACACGTCAGCTGTGAAGAACAACACGTCAGCTGTGAAGAACAACACGTCAGCTGTGAAGAACAACACGTCAGCTGTGAAGAACAACACGTCAGCTGTGAAGAACAACACGTCAGCTGTGAAGAACAACACATCAGCTGTGAAGAACAACACCTCAGCTGTGAAGAACAACCCCTCAGCTGTGAAGAACAACACATCAGCTGTGAAGAACAACACTTCAGCTGTGAAGAACAAAACATCAGCTGTGAAGAACAAAACATCAGCTGTGAAGAACAGCACATTAGCTGTGAAGAACAAAACATCAGCTGTGAAGAACAACACATTAACTGTGAAGAACAAAACATCAGCTGTGAAGAACAAAACATCAGCTGTGAAGAACACATTAACTGTGAAGAACAAAACATCAGCTGTGAAGAACAACACATCAGCTGTGAAGAACAACACATCAGCTGTGAAGAACAACACATCAGCTGTGAAGAACAACACATCAGCTGTGAAGAACAACACATCAGCTGTGAAGAACAACACATCAGCTGTGAAGAACAACACATCAGCTGTGAAGAACAACACATCAGCTGTGAAGAACAACACATCAGCTGTGAAGAACAACACATCAACTGTGAAGAACAACACATCAGCTGTGAAGAACAACACATCAGCTGTGAAGAACAACACATCAGCTGTGAAGAACAACACATCAGCTGTGAAGAACAACACATCAGCTGTGAAGAACAACACATCAGCTGTGAAGAACAACACATCAGCTGTGAAGAACAACACATCAGCTGTGAAGAACAACACATCAGCTGTGAAGAACAACACATCAGCTGTGAAGAACAACACATCAGCTGTGAAGAACAACACATCAGCTGTGAAGAACAACACATCAGCTGTGAAGAACAACACATCAGCTGTGAAGAACAACACATCAGCTGTGAAGAACAACACATCAGCTGTGAAGAACAACACATCAACTGTGAAGAACAACACATCAGCTGTGAAGAACAACACATCAGCTGTGAAGAACAACACATCAACTGTGAAGAACAACACATCAGCTGTGAAGAACAACACATCAGCTGTGAAGAACAACACATCAGCTGTGAAGAACAACACATCAGCTGTGAAGAACAAAACATCAGCTGTGAAGAACAACACATCAGTTGTGAAGAACAACACATCAGTTGTGAAGAACAAAACATCAGCTGTGAAGAACAAAACATCAGCTGCGAAGAACAAAACATCAGCTGTGAAGAACAACACATTAACTGTGAAGAACAACACATCAGCTGTGAAGAACAACACATCAGCTGTGAAGAACAACACATCAGCTGTGAAGAACAACACATCAGCTGTGAAGAACAACACATCAGCTGTGAAGAACAACACATCAGCTGTGAAGAACAACACATCAGCTGTGAAGAACAACACATCAACTGTGAAGAACAACACATCAGCTGTGAAGAACAACACATCAACTGTGAAGAACAACACATCAGCTGTGAAGAACAACACATCAACTGTGAAGAACAACACATCAACTGTGAAGAACAACACATCAGCTGTGAAGAACAACACATCAGCTGTGAAGAACAACACATCAGCTGTGAAGAACAACACATCAGCTGTGAAGAACAACACATCAGCTGTGAAGAACAACACATCAGCTGTGAAGAACAACACATCAACTGTGAAGAACAACACATCAGCTGTGAAGAACAACACATCAGCTGTGAAGAACAACACATCAGCTGTGAAGAACAACACATCAGCTGTGAAGAACAACACATCAGCTGTGAAGAACAACACATCAGCTGTGAAGAACAACACATCAGCTGTGAAGAACAACACATCAGCTGTGAAGAACAACACATCAGCTGTGAAGAACAACACATCAGCTGTGAAGAACAACACATCAACTGTGAAGAACAACAACTGTGAAGAACAAACATCAGCTGTGAAGAACAACACATCAACTGTGAAGAACCACACATTAACTGTGAAGAACAACACATTAACTGTGAAGAACAACACATCAGCTGTGAAGAACAACACATCAGCTGTGAAGAACAACACATCAGCTGTGAAGAACAACACATCAGCTGTGAAGAACAACACATCAGCTGTGAAGAACAACACATCAGCTGTGAAGAACAACACATCAACTGTGAAGAACAACACATCAGCTGTGAAGAACAACACATCAACTGTGAAGAACAACACATCAACTGTGAAGAACAACACATCAGCTGTGAAGAACAACACATCAGCTGTGAAGAACAACACATCAGCTGTGAAGAACAACACATCAGCTGTGAAGAACAACACATCAGCTGTGAAGAACAACACATCAGCTGTGAAGAACAACACATCAACTGTGAAGAACAACACATCAGCTGTGAAGAACAACACATCAGCTGTGAAGAACAACACATCAGCTGTGAAGAACAACACATCAGCTGTGAAGAACAACACATCAGCTGTGAAGAACAACACATCAGCTGTGAAGAACAACACATCAGCTGTGAAGAACAACACACCAGCTGTGAAGAACAACTCATCAGCTGTGAAGAACTCGGCTCATCGTTCCTCTGCTCCCTTCTTCGTGCTCGCCCTCTGAGCACCTCTCAGGGCTCGTTGGGTTGGACAGGATGTGAACGTGACACATTTAAGTTGTAGGAAGAAAAACACAGCTGAGAGAAGATAAGAAGTAAATAATTTTAATATTTATTTCCTCTCTTATCGAGGTCTGTTTGCTTATTTATTCATTTCTGTCTGTTGTCTTCAATGAGTTAAACAATGCAGGAAGATTACCGCACTATCTGGCATTATTTCCTTTTCAAGCTGTGCACGTTGCGTGTGCGCGTGGTCTGTGTGCGTGTGCGGGGGGAGAGGATGTGTTCATTATCGTGCTGTCCCAGCCTCGTCCCTTTAACAGTAATTGGAGCGATATTAATTGCTGCGCGGTGGCTGGTTGATGGTAGCACCATGATGCCGTGCTGATACGGCTCCTTTTTTTCTTTGCTCCTCACAAACTAACTGCCGGGTGAGTGAGGGGGAGGAGGAGGGGGGAGGAAGAGTAAGGGAGAGAGATAGGCCCTCTATCAGCTGCGGAGCAGGCGCTGTCTTTATCAGGAGCACGATTGGCAAAAAGGAAACTTTGACCGGTCTGAATTTTTCTCTTATCATCATCCCCCCCCCCCCCACCACCACCTTCCTCCCTCCATCCATCCACCTTCTCCACTCCTCTCCATCACTACCAACACCTCCCTCCTCCTCCCAGCGTTCATCTCCTCCATTTCCTTCTAGTAACATTGTTCCTGCTCATCAGAAATGTTCCCCCTGTGTGAGACATGAACACAGGGGGGTAGACTGGTTCTGATGGTGTGGGTTTGGACCAGGACTGTTCAGATCCACTTGATTTCAGGCTCTTTGACTCAAATGAGCTCTTCAGTAGATTCTCCCTGAAACCCGTGTCCGGAACTTCTCTCCAGCCTTCTGGGCGGGCCTCTTGGTTTAGATCAGAACCAGTCAGAACCTGTGTTCCTGGGGTTGAGGTCCAGATGTTTGAACCTGTTCTGGAAACACATGCTTGTAGATGACCGGGTCGGAACCACAGCCTGAGATGTCCGACCCAGTCCTGGACTGTGTTTGAATCATTCTCTCATTTAGTATACAGAGAGTCGGCCATCTTGTACCATCTAATGCAGTGGTGTCAAACTCATTTTGATCTGGGGGCCGCATACAGCTTAATCTGATCTCAAGGGGGCCAGACCAGTAAACTCATTCCAAAATTACATAGAACGAACAGTACGTAAGTCCACTATTTTCTTTGTATTAGTGCAAAGAAGAAATAAATTATAAAAATCTTTACATTAAATTAAATATCCTTTTACACTTTTACTCAGTTTAACATTTATTTAAGTGCATTACACATTTAAAAAAAACTGATCACAGTGATTGCACAAGTTTTAAAACATTTAGTCAACACTTTCCAACATGTTAAAATACATCAAACCCATCAAAATTTAGAAATGAATGAATTCAAAATCCATTTTCCACATCTAGGAAGCAATTCTGAACACATAAATTGAGGCCACACACTTGAAATCTTAAGTGGCAGCTGTTTTAAAGGGGACCACAGATGCAAAAATCACTTTTTAATGTTTTTTTTACTCAACTTTGGGTATTAACTTCATAAAAAAACAGTCCTTGTGCCAAAAAAATGCACCCAGTGGTTTATTTACTCTAAGTAGATTTATTTATTTTTGATAAATACACCAGGATTCACACTTCCTGCAGTTATTGACGTCACAGGCCGTAGCCAATCACCTCAAACCTGAGTCCAGCCCCTCACCTAGCAACCCCTGGTTAGGCTCAACCCACTTCTGTATTAAACACATGACTGTTGTTTTTCATGATTTCATCTCATCTTTTGTTTATATGTTCTTAATTTCATGTGTACAGCACTTTGTTGCAGCTGTGTTTTTTTTAAATGGCTTTATAAATAAAGTATAATTGTTATTTTTATGTTTTAGTTCAATTTTTAGTGTATTTGCGATCGCTGCCAACGCGCAGCCGGCAAAAATTAAACGAGCGGACCCCCGGCTTAGGGACCGGTTGCGACGGGACCCTCTTCCGGCGCGATGGAGCGGAGCTTCAACTGTACAGCCTCATTTCAGCCTCGCAGCAGGCTCGCAGCAGCGAGGACCTTCTCCTTACAGATTAATTTACGGGAGACACTTGGTGAACTTTGTGTTGTCTTGACTGGAACAGCGATAACTCCCAAAATCTCCGCGTGCAACGAGCGGAGCTGGCGAAAACCGGAAGAGGAACAAGCTAACATTAGCTTCGGATTCGGCAGGTCTCATGCTAAAAGGAGCAGCTCATGGCGGCGCGCTCAGACGGGTTTCGGTAAGTTATCTTAAGCTAACACTAACAGTAAGTCAAATGAGTAATAAAAAAGGAGCTAATTTTAAAACAACAACACATTACAGATACTGGCTGTTACAGAGGGCGTTAACAGATCTTTGAAGGGCGTGGACTTCAAGAAACCGGTCGTTCAAAACGAAAGTTAAAAATGGCAGAATTAAAAAGGGTATAATTGATTATCTAAGAATTATTTTGTGTATTAAAATGAATTAATATTGTCAAGATAGCACACAGAAATAACATAAAAATTTTAAATACCTATATGTGGTCTCCTTTAAAAGCTTTCCGCTTCTCAGGACACACAATTTCAGCAGCCTTCAGCATGCAGTTTTTGACAAACTCCCCCTCAGAGTACGGCTTTGATGCTAATGCTATTTGGCTAGCAACTACGTAGCTGTCTTTCACCGTAGCATCACTGACCTCTCGGCTCCGGGTGAAAACAGATTGTTGTTTCCTCAGACCAACCAACATTTCAAACTGCCTCCAGGTCCTAGAGGCACTGAGTTTGAGTCTAGGACAACATAGGAACTGACTAAAACACAGCGCCTCTAGCGGACAACATAGGAACTGCAGATTTCTTAGAAAATAACGTTTATTCTTTTTTTATATAATTCAGATTTATCCTCGGGCGGACTAAACCCCCTGGCGGGCCGGTTTCAGCCCGCGGGCCGTACGTTTGACACCCCTGATCTACCGTATTCGTCGGAGGAAAATACGCACCTGTGTTTAATACGCTTTGTACAATTATTAACAATAAACAAGAAAAAAACGTAAATAATACGCTTCGGTGTTTAATATGCGTCATCGCCACGCGACGCGTCAGCGCCTCATTTGCCCTAATTAAGATGGCGGCGACAGAAGCAAGCGAGTACGAAGAACTTCACAAGGAAACACGGTAAAACAATTATTTCTTTGCGAGAAAAAATATATTTCTTAGCTGACTTTATAGCAGACGTGCTCCTGAGCTTAACGAAATGTTCAAATCAGCTGGATTTAAAAAAAAGTTCGCCGAATTTTAGGCAGGCGGTTCGGACCGGACGCTTTGTTTCTTTAAATTTAGCTAAATAAACGCTTAAAAAATATATTTCTTACCTGACTTTATAGCAGACAGTCCCCTGAGCTCAACCAAATGTGAAATCAGCTGGATTTAAAAATCTGCGGTGTGGTTTATGAGTTACGGTATCTTGCTAACAGCTACATCCATAGCAAGGGGCGGGCAGCGACAGAGTCAGTCCGACCAGAGGAGGCTTTTTTCGGACACATGAGCTAGAAACGTCTGGAAGTGGCCCTCTTCCTCTTCGCTCTCTGAGTCCTCTGCTGCTGCCCATAGCGCCCATTGCGGCCAAAACTGGTACTGCACCATTTTTGCCCAAAATGTAAAACGGCGAATCAGAGCGAAAAATGGGTCTAATATGGGGAAAAATCCATAATTAATACGCTTCGGTGTTTATTACGCAGGACATTAAAATGAACAAAAAAAATGCGTATTTTACACCGGTTTTTACGGTAATGTCTCCTCAGAAACTGGACCTGTGGGTGAAAATAGACCATAATGCATTGCAGCCTGAGCTGAGACAGCAGGCTAACTGAAGCGAACGCCTGCATCTCGTTGTGATTTTAATCAGATTTAATAAAAACATCTTTAATTATTCAGACTTCTTCAATATGACATGAGACGTCTCCTCCTCTCTCTGAACTGTGGAGCTGAAAAAAAGGTGAAGTAATATTTTATAAAATACAGTTAAGTCCTAAATATGAAACTTTTTAAAGATATGTTATAAGACGAAAAAAAAGTGTAACGTGTAAATATTTTGCTACATCAAAATCCAAGATAGCTGTCGTCATAAATGTCCGTCCGTGTTATGAGCATGATGACTTGAAATGAGGTACCTACTGCCATGTTGGTGTGTGGCTGCGTCAAGGTGGAAGAAAGGCAAAGGTGGTGCGCCAGACCGCTAGGTAGCGCTAAAGCGCGAATCCGCTTACAGCGGACCTAAACAATTTGTTAGCTTTACAGCGGATTGACTAACTTTTATAATTCATAAGCGGATTTGCGCTATTTTTATTTAAAATGCAGTACCGATAATAACTAATTATCTATCAGTAAAAACGAAAAAACTTATTTACGGGCCCGGACGACTGCTAACAGACCATATCCTGTCAGCGCCGGATGTGGTCCGTGACAAAAAAGCGTCCCCTCAGTCTCTTTGCTAGAGCGAGCGCTCTCAGTTAGCAGCCAGTGTGTTACTCTGCAGCCTTATTGCTTGTTTTCGAAGAGTCAGACGAAGAGTTTTTAACATGGAGGGTGAACTTATGGATGTTTCTCAGCGGCCTACGCGACGCGTCTGGATTTTAAAAAGTATTTCGCCATTTGCCCTCTTCAAAATGGCGGCCGCGACGGCCACAGAAGATAAGGACTTTCCATGAAAACACGGTAAAAACAATTATTTCTTTGCTGAGAAAAAATATATTTCTTAGCTGACTTTATAGCACAAGGTTTTTCTGAGCTTAACCGGTTCAAATGGTCAAATCTGCTGGATTAAAAAAAGTATTTCGCCATTTGCCCTGTTCAAAATGGCGGTTAGCGTGTTAGCATTAGCGTCCGCTAGCATTGCTAATACATAAGTGCTTTTTGAAATTGCGGACCTAAATAAATCAATAAGTGCTTTAGAAATAGCGGAACTAATTTTTGGATTAGCGCTGCCCAGCACTGAAGAAAGGTTCCTTTTACAAACTGGGTTAGCACGTCGTCAAAATCCAAGATGGCTGCCACCATTTATATTTCATTTCACCTTTATTTAACAGGCATATGTATAAATATAAATATGTATTATAT
>JBBPBX010003853.1:19262-31091 GCA_038048925.1 Garcialebias charrua | reverse complement strand
CCTCTCTCCAGGATCTTTGTACTTCTCCTCAGTGTAACTCCTCCACATTTGAACATCTTGCACCAAAAACATTTAGGTTTTCTTCATTCTCTGTTCAAGTCCAGTCCAGAAAAACACTCATCTCTAAACTACAAACATTGATTGTATTCAGATTTTCAGAGACGGGCTCTTGTTTTGATGTGATTTTTATTTTATTTATTTTTTTGTCCCAAATTAAATATTCCTTTAGTTCCGGTCATTTTCTTGAAATAATGGAATGTTATAAATAATAAAACTAGCTTTTTTTTAAAAATCAAACAAGATAATTATAAGAAGAAAAGGAATGTGTTTGATCCGTCACGATGCTGCCTGTCAGAACACTTGATCAGAAACTGAAATTTATTGATGTGACTTTTTCTGTCCCATTTATCTATCTGCATTACATTTCTGATGAAGTTCCTCTCTGTATTTCATTGTGATTTTAAAATAATTTCTAATTAGCTTAAGAAAATTAACTTTTTTCTAAGACAAAAATACAAAAATATTGGAGTATTTTGTACTTTGAACAAAAAACAAATCTTACGCTGCATCCATCAAACTGTTTTCTTCCATAAAATGATCAAAGTAAAGCCCAATATTTCTGTTTCTTATAAAGCGATGGCTTCTGTATAAATTCATTGAATAATAAGTTAGTAATTATATTTCTGAAGATTAAAAAAAAGAGTTATTCTCATCTGAAAACCAGTAATTCCTCGATATGAAAATTTTAATTTCCCTTTCTGCGCACAGTTTGTGTTCTAACCTCCTGATAAGAATCTCTTAATTTATTCAAATATTTTATTCAAATCAGTCTTTGTTGCCGTGGTTATTATTGTTCACACGGACTGATATTAACATGAAGGAGAGAAAAACAACAACAGAACATTTTAATTTGGGTTTTTCCTTCCTTTTTGGAGATAAAATGATTAATTACTGAACTCAGACTTTGTGTGTGGATTGAAATAAATTCTTTACTCTCAGATAAAAACAAATAAGAGGATTTTTTCCTTTTTTTTCTTATTACTAGTGTTTTTATCCTAACACGGAGCATTAAACAGTTTATTTTAGGTATTTTTTCGTCTGCATCCTGATTCTGTGTGTGTCAGTTTGATGAGGGTGTGTCGTGGCCTGAAATCGAGGTGGGAGCTTCTTCCTATCAGGCCTGACACGATCTGCTAAAGCCGCCTTTTTTAATCTGCAGTGGGTCCGTGCTGCATGATATGCAAAATAAATTGCCAGAGAGGGAAAAATGACCTTGCAGGCTGCAGGGTTCGATATTTTCTCCCCGGTTGCTTCAAATTCTTGATATGCAAATGTGTGTGACAGTAATCCCCTGTCATTCTCTGGCTGGCTGGAGAGAGTTCTCTGCTGCAGTGAAATCACCGTCAGCAGCTAGAAAGAAGCGTTTACTAACTGGTGGAAGGCTGAAAACCCGATTATTCATGGGTGGAAATCAATAGAACAACATTGCAGTGAGATTAAAGAGGGTTCTGAGGAGTTTCCATCCGCGGGCTGACAGGATGTTGGAGTGATGCTGCCTTCAGGGCCTGTTACTTCCTGTTTCCAGCTAAACTCAGTAAAACCTTCGGTCTTCCCGTCAGTAGATTATTGTTAGAGAATCTAAAATAACCACTGATTGTCTGCACGTTTTATGACTCACTGTTCACATTGGGTCCAGTCAACAGTGGAATCTAGATTAGAGGTCGAGCATTTATTCAAGAAATGCATATCGCCCACCGCCTTCATGCCACAGATTTACACTAAGATCATCTGATGACGAGAAAACAGAAGTTGTCAGTCAAATATTTAAAATGACACGCCAGAGCTCAAACATTAGCATGAGACGTCACACTAGAGTCTGGGTTGTGAAAAAGGCCAACAGAGGTCCACAATAGACACTAAGAGGTCCACAAGAGAACCTCAATGGTCCACAAGAGAACCTCAATGGTCCACAAGAGAACCTCAATGGTCCACAAGAGAACCTCAATGGTCCACAAGAGAACCTCAATGGTCCACAAGAGAACCTCAATGGTCCACAAGAGAACCTCAATGGTCCACAAGAGAACCTCAGAGGTCCACAAGAGAACCTCAATGGTCCACAAGAGAACCTCAGAGGTCCACAAGAGAACCTCAATGGTCCACAAGAGAACCTCAATGGTCCACAAGAGAACCTCAATGGTCCACAAGAGAACCTCAATGGTCCACAAGAGAACCTCAATGGTCCACAAGAGAACCTCAATGGTCCACAAGAGAACCTCAATGGTCCACAAGAGAACCTCAGAGGTCAACAAGAGAACCTCAATGGTCCACAAGAGAACCTCAGAGGTCCACAAGAGAACCTCAATGGTCCACAAGAGAACCTCAATGGTCCACAAGAGAACCTCAATGGTCCACAAGAGAACCTCAGAGGTCAACAAGAGAACCTCAATGGTCCACAAGAGAACCTCAGAGGTCCACAAGAGAACCTCAATGGTCCACAAGAGAACCTCAATGGTCCACAAGAGAACCTCAGAGGTCAACAAGAGAACCTCAATGGTCCACAAGAGAACATCAGAGGTCATGAATTGAATTTTGGTCACTTTTTACTGGGACATGTTTTGAAAATTAAATGTTAAACGTTATTTTATTTATCTTTTTAATTAATTTACACAATGAGCAGTCTTGATTTAGAAAATGAAAATGGTTTAATTTAAAATTTATTTATGAGACAAAAAAGGCAGCTTGACTTTGAAACGAAAAAGCATTTCTGCTATTTCATTTTAATTTTCAAAATTGACACTTCAAAATGAATTTTGGTCCCTTTTTACTAGGACATATTTTGAAAATTAAATGTTAAATGATATTTTATTTATCATTTTAATTAATTTACAAATTGAGCAGTCTCGAAGAAGAAAATGAAAATGCAGTTTGGATTATTCATTTTAAATTTTATTTATGAGTCAAAAAATGCTGCTTGACTTTGAAATGAAAAAGCATTTCTGCTAATCCCTTTTAATTTTAAAAATGAGACACAATGGCTTCCATACAAGAGAACCTCAGCGGTCCACAAGAGAACCTCAGAGGTCCACAAGAGAACCTCAGAGGTCCACAAGAGAACCTCAGTGGTCCACAAGAGAACCTCAGTGGTCCATAAGAGACTCAGAGGTCCACAAGAGAACCTCAGTGGTCCACAAGAGAACATCAGAGGTCCACAAGAGAACCTCAGAGGTCCACAAGAGAACCTCAGAGGTCCACAAGAGAACCTCAGAGGTCCACAAGAGAACATCAGAGGTCCACAAGAGAACATCAGAGGTCCACAAGAGAACATCAGAGGTCCACAAGAGAACCTCAGAGGTCCACAAGAGAACCTCAGAGGTCCACAAGAGAACATCAGAGGTCCACAAGAGAACCTCAGAGGTCCACAAGAGAACATCAGAGGTCCACAAGAGAACATCAGAGGTCCACAAGAGAACCTCAGAGGTCCACAAGAGAACCTCAGAGGTCCACAAGAGAACCTCAGAGGTCCACAAGAGAACCTCAGAGGTCCACAAGAGAACCTCAGAGGTCCACAAGAGAACCTCAGAGGTCCACAAGAGAACCTCAGTGGTCCACAAGAGAACCTCAGTGGTCCACAAGAGAACCTCAGTGGTCCACAAGAGAACCTCAGAGGTCCACAAGAGAACCTCAGTGGTCCACAAGAGAACCTCAGAGGTCCACAAGAGAACCTCAGTGGTCCACAAGAGAACCTCAGTGGTCCACAAGAGAACCTCAGAGGTCAACAAGAGAACCTCAATGGTCCACAAGAGAACCTCAGAGGTCCACAAGAGAACCTCAATGGTCCACAAGAGAACCTCAATGGTCCACAAGAGAACCTCAATGGTCCACAAGAGAACCTCAATGGTCCACAAGAGAACCTCAATGGTCCACAAGAGAACCTCAATGGTCCACAAGAGAACCTCAATGGTCCACAAGAGAACCTCAATGGTCCACAAGAGAACCTCAGAGGTCCACAAGAGAACCTCAATGGTCCACAAGAGAACCTCAGATGGTCCACAAGAGAACCTCAATGGTCCACAAGAGAACCTCAATGGTCCACAAGAGAACCTCAATGGTCCACAAGAGAACCTCAATGGTCCACAAGAGAACCTCAATGGTCCACAAGAGAACCTCAATGGTCCACAAGAGAACCTCAATGGTCCACAAGAGAACCTCAATGGTCCACAAGAGAACCTCAATGGTCCACAAGAGAACCTCAATGGTCCACAAGAGAACCTCAGAGGTCCACAAGAGAACCTCAATGGTCCACAAGAGAACCTCAGAGGTCCACAAGAGAACCTCAATGGTCCACAAGAGAACCTCAATGGTCCACAAGAGAACCTCAGAGGTCAACAAGAGAACCTCAATGGTCCACAAGAGAACCTCAGAGGTCCACAAGAGAACCTCAATGGTCCACAAGAGAACCTCAATGGTCCACAAGAGAACCTCAGAGGTCAACAAGAGAACCTCAATGGTCCACAAGAGAACATCAGAGGTCATGAATTGAATTTTGGTCACTTTTTACTGGGACATGTTTTGAAAATTAAATGTTAAACGTTATTTTATTTATCTTTTTAATTAATTTACACAATGAGCAGTCTTGATTTAGAAAATGAAAATGGTTTAATTTAAAATTTATTTATGAGACAAAAAAGGCAGCTTGACTTTGAAACGAAAAAGCATTTCTGCTATTTCATTTTAATTTTCAAAATTGACACTTCAAAATGAATTTTGGTCCCTTTTTACTAGGACATATTTTGAAAATTAAATGTTAAATGATATTTTATTTATCATTTTAATTAATTTACAAATTGAGCAGTCTCGAAGAAGAAAATGAAAATGCAGTTTGGATTATTCATTTTAAATTTTATTTATGAGTCAAAAAATGCTGCTTGACTTTGAAATGAAAAAGCATTTCTGCTAATCCCTTTTAATTTTAAAAATGAGACACAATGGCTTCCATACAAGAGAACCTCAGCGGTCCACAAGAGAACCTCAGAGGTCCACAAGAGAACCTCAGAGGTCCACAAGAGAACCTCAGTGGTCCACAAGAGAACCTCAGTGGTCCATAAGAGAACCTCAGAGGTCCACAAGAGAACCTCAGAGGTCCACAAGAGAACATCAGAGGTCCACAAGAGAACCTCAGAGGTCCACAAGAGAACCTCAGAGGTCCACAAGAGAACCTCAGAGGTCCACAAGAGAACATCAGA
Source organism: Garcialebias charrua (assembly GCA_038048925.1). Classification (NCBI taxonomy): domain Eukaryota; kingdom Metazoa; phylum Chordata; class Actinopteri; order Cyprinodontiformes; family Rivulidae; genus Garcialebias; species Garcialebias charrua. The sequence continues at coordinate 25,848 of JBBPBX010003853.1, read as the reverse complement.
GGTCCACAAGAGAACATCAGAGGTCCACAAGAGAACATCAGAGGTCCACAAGAGAACCTCAGAGGTCCACAAGAGAACCTCAGAGGTCCACAAGAGAACATCAGAGGTCCACAAGAGAACCTCAGAGGTCCACAAGAGAACATCAGAGGTCCACAAGAGAACATCAGAGGTCCACAAGAGAACATCAGAGGTCCACAAGAGAACCTCAGAGGTCCACAAGAGAACCTCAGAGGTCCACAAGAGAACCTCAGAGGTCCACAAGAGAACCTCAGAGGTCCACAAGAGAACCTCAGAGGTCCACAAGAGAACCTCAGTGGTCCACAAGAGAACCTCAGAGGTCCACAAGAGAACCTCAGTGGTCCACAAGAGAACCTCAGTGGTCCACAAGAGAACCTCAGAGGTCCACAAGAGAACCTCAGTGGTCCACAAGAGAACCTCAGTGGTCCACAAGAGAACCTCAGTGGTCCACAAGAGAACCTCAGTGGTCCACAAGAGAACCTCAGAGGTCCACAAGAGAACCTCAGAGGTCCACAAGAGAACCTCAGTGGTCCACAAGAGAACCTCAGTGGTCCATAAGTAGGGTTGGGCATCGTTTGAATTTGAGCGATTCCGGTTCCGATTCCGATTCTTCGTTTCGATTCCGATTCTTTTCGATTCTCGATTCCGATTCTTTTTGTAGGCGGGGTTAAAAAAAGACATGTCAATTCAATTCAGTTTATTTATACTGTATAGCTCCAAGTCACAACAGAAGTTGTCTCAGGGCACTGAACAAAAAACAATCAAATATAAAAATAATAAGTTAACAGAAACTTTAATATAAAAATAATGGTAACACTATTTATCTGAGGAGACTACTTTGAGTTTAACTCCATGTTATAAAAAAGCTACAGTAGTTAGCCAGAGTTATTTCAGGATGAAATAATTTGAACTTCTGTTTGAATTTAATGCTATGAACTTTTTCCTTTTTGTTACATTTACTATGAATTTCTCACAGGGCAGATTAGAGCCAACATGGACTCACCAACATATATTATTATTATTATTATTATTATACATATAATATTGTCCAGTGTCTGATGCTGCAGTCATGTTACTGAACTCCCACTGATGGGCTAACCTGGTTCCACCACCAGCAGCAGGATCCTCAGACAGAACAGCTGGTGGGATGTCCTGGTATCTGCAGCCCTCTCTCCATTTGTTTCTTCATGGACATACATGGAGTTGTGAAATTATGTTGTGCCTCTTCCTCAGCAAAACGCTCCTCCAGTGGAGACTTTCTGGACAGACTGCAGGAAGTTCCTAAACAAACAACAGGTTTATCAGTATTATCAGTAAAAAGAGATTATTAAATCATTTTTAAGACTGAGAATGTGTACAATTATTAGCTCTGTTGTTATTGCCTAACTAACCTATTCAATAATTCTTCAAACTGTGACATTCACTCATAATGGAATGAAAGAGAACATAAACAGAAATTATATAATAATGAAAACTAGAGACATTAAAACATTTTAAAAGACACAGAGAACTTTAAATGGATTAAGAATGTTAATAAGTGTTGGATTTGAGTGCAATGTAAGTGCAATCCATGGTTGAATTCACATCTGAAAAGGGATGCAACCTTTTCACAACATATGCTGTAACTGTTCTGTGGCACTCTTCATTCAGTTAACACTGACGTTTTTACCTTGGACGCTGGTGAACACTGTGAAGCCATTTCAGGTCGTTTGTCTAAGAAAAAAAATACAAGCTAACGTTAGCATCGTGTTTGTATTTGAGCTGACTTACCGCTTTAAGCGGAGTATAACTTGTTAGCTGCCTTAATGTTGGTATGAGATGTAGTTTATAGTTTATTTATTTACCTGATGGAGCCGAAGAGGTAGCGATTAGCGAAAAGTTCGGCGGAGCGTTTTGCAGACGGACCACTCTGTACTTCCGGTCGGATACGAAGCGAAAATAATCCGGTGGAGCGCGTCAAAGACGGGACACTATTTTACTTCTCCACCCTCCTTTGCATGATAGAAAATTATTGCAAGTGCTGCACTGACCTGACTGGTCATTTTATTAATTAGTACGCTTTCGATCTCGGGTGCACACTTCCGGTGGATTCTTCTTCGTTGGTTTTCGGTGGCGGCTACTTCCGGTCGGCTAACTAGCATCGAACATAGGAATCGCAAATTAATATTTTGAACGATTCCGGGAAAACCGGACAGTTAGTCCCGGTTCCGAACGATTCTCGATTCTCGATGCCCAACCCTATCCATAAGAGACTCAGAGGTCCACAAGAGAACCTCAGAGGTCCACAAGAGAACATCAGAGGTCCACAAGAGAACATCAGAGGTCCACAAGAGAACCTCAGTGGTCCACAAGAGAACCTCAGAGGTCCACAAGAGAACATCAGAGGTCCACAAGAGAACCTCAGGTCCACAAGAGAACCTCAGTGGTCCACAAGAGAACCTCAGAGGTCCACAAGAGAACTCAGAGGTCCACAAGAGAACCTCAGAGGTCCACAAGAGAACCTCAGAGGTCCACAAGAGAACCTCAGAGGTCCACAAGAGAACCTCAGAGGTCCACAAGAGAACCTCAGAGGTCCACAAGAGAACCTCAGAGGTCCACAAGAGAACCTCAGTGGTCCACAAGAGAACCTCAGTGGTCCACAAGAGAACCTCAGAGGTCCACAAGAGAACCTCAGTGGTCCACAAGAGAACCTCAGAGGTCCACAAGAGAACCTCAGAGGTCCACAAGAGAACCTCAGTGGTCCACAAGAGAACCTCAGTGGTCCACAAGAGAACCTCAGTGGTCCACAAGAGAACCTCAGTGGTCCACAAGAGAACCTCAGAGGTCCACAAGAGAACCTCAGTGGTCCACAAGAGAACCTCAGTGGTCCACAAGAGAACCTCAGAGGTCCACAAGAGAACCTCAGTGGTCCACAAGAGAACCTCAGTGGTCCACAAGAGAACCTCAGTGGTCCACAAGAGAACCTCAGTGGTCCACAAGAGAACCTCAGAGGTCCACAAGAGAACCTCAGGTCCACAAGAGAACCTCAGTGGTCCACAAGAGAACCTCAGAGGTCCACAAGAGAACCTCAGAGGTCCACAAGAGAACCTCAGTGGTCCACAAGAGAACCTCAGTGGTCCACAAGAGAACCTCAGAGGTCCACAAGAGAACCTCAGAGGTCCACAAGAGAACCTCAGAGGTCCACAAGAGAACCTCAGAGGTCCACAAGAGAACCTCAGAGGTCCACAAGAGAACCTCAGAGGTCCACAAGAGAACATCAGAGGTCCACAAGAGAACCTCAGAGGTCCACAAGAGAACCTCAGAGGTCCACAAGAGAACATCAGAGGTCCACAAGAGAACCTCAGAGGTCCACAAGAGAACCTCAGAGGTCCACAAGAGAACCTCAGAGGTCCACAAGAGAACCTCAGAGGTCCACAAGAGAACATCAGAGGTCCACAAGAGAACCTCAGAGGTCCACAAGAGAACATCAGAGGTCCACAAGAGAACCTCAGGGGTCCCTCAAAGACCTTCAGAAGTTCACAAGACCTCCAGACAGGTTTTTCCACTTCAGGGTCTCCTTGAATCAGATGTATGACCAGCACCTCCTTTCTGTTGAACCAGCACCTCTTCAGTCACCCAGAGTTATTTAAATTACCTCCAATAAAGCATTATAACAGCAGTGGTAATAACCTGTATTATTATTTACCATCCTCTGTGTGTGTGTGTGTGTGTGTGTATGCGTGTGTGTGTGTGTGTGTGCGTGTGTGTGTGTGTGTGTTTGTGTGTGTGTGTGTGTTATCATGCTGTAGTTAATTATATTGGAGCACAACACGCACCGTGTGCACATTATCATCGCTGAGAGTCTCATTATTTTGGGTTGAGGAATGGGAGATACTGGTGGTGTCATATTTGCATACTGAGCATGATGAATTACATCCTGAACACACACACACACACACACACACACACACGCAGAAACGACCACAGTACAGGTGCTCCCTCATCATTTTATTTAGTTATTTCTCATTTTAACGCGTAAATTACTTTTAGAAGCTGATTTAATGTTCTTTCTTTTAATCTTCAGTTTGTTGGGTTCATATCACGCTCTGGTGAAAGTGGAGCGATCATGATTTGGTTTCTGTGTGTGTTTGTCTTTACTGTTGGCAGAATATCTTGGCTAAACAACCCCGCGTGGCTGTAACGTTGACTAAATTTTCAGATAATGAGGTAAAGTTTTTGTAGCTGACAGTCGTTTACCACACATTAACACGTATGGTGAGATGTGGCGGCCATCTTGAATGAAAACTGTCCTGAAAAGTGGCGGATAATATGCATTTGTTTAAGGACCGCTAAATTTTTTGTTTGTGCATTTGTTTTGTTTGTTTGTTGCAGATAGATGACACGTTCCTCTGCTCTTTCAGAATCATCTTATTGGAGCTAAAATGTTTTTTTGTGTAAATGTTTGGTATTTTTCAGAGACTAGAAGTGGGAACAATCAGGATGAAGTATGCTGGTGAAGATTCTCAGTCGTCCAGGACATGATGAAATCAAAAAAGGCGTTCAATACAGGATCAACTGGACTTTATTTGTGACTTTATTTTACTTTCAAATAAAGTCCAGTTGATCCTGTATTGAACGCCTTTTTTGATTTCATCATGTCCTGGACGACTGAGAATCTTCACCAGCATATTGCTTTTCATTTTGGGAAGGATACCCTAAAAGCTGTGCGAGAATTTGAGAAGATGTCAACAAATAAAGTCCAGTTGATCCTGTATTGAACGCCTTTTTTGATTTAATCAGGATGAAGGCATGGAGGAGTGGTTTGGAGTCTAGAAGAACTTATTGAATTTTCAGAGAAAAGTGAGGAGAGGAGGAAGAGGAGGGGTTAAGGATCAATGAGTGCAGGAGATCAAGGTGGCGAGAAGTGAAGATGACGGCTTCAGATTTGTAAAATCACAGGTGAAGGACTTTAGGGAGGTTAAAAAGGAGAAACGTTAGAACCTGCTGGTTCTGTGAGCCCGGTTCCTGGGCCCACTGACGGCACAGCTTCAGGGGAAATGGTTCTGGTTCAGAGACACTGCAGCAGTGTGATTTCATGATCCACATGGTTTAAATATAAATTTAACAAGATTCATAAAATCCTGAAGGTTTCAGCCTCGATCGGCTCGGACCAGAACCTGAACCGGTATTTGCTGCAGACATGAAGTAAAGAGCCTGACTGCTGGTTTATGGTCCAACAGTCATTTACAACATGTCAGATCAATGAAAACCTTTTGGTTTAAAACTGTTTAAAGTAATCTGATTACCTGCAGAAAACCATTGGATTCAAAAACTTTATTTGTCCCTGAGGCGACAACGCTGAGACGAGTCAAAATCGGATCAAATACCGTATTTTCCGGCCAGTGTTGGAGTAGTTACCCAAAATAAGTAATTAGTTACACATTACTAGTTACTTTTTTAAAAAGTAATATATTACACTACTTAGTTACTCAGTTCTGAAAGTAACTTAGTTACATTACTTTCGGATTACTTTCGGACACTCATTTTTGATGAAAAAGTAAAACAGCAGTGCTACATAACAAGCACAATGCATATGTAAACGTGCCATTCAAAAGGTATGACAATATCAAAATGTAAAACTTCTGTTTAAAAAAATTTAAAAAAAATAAAACATCTGAAATGTTTGTTTACAAGTTTGTTTACCTCAGCCTTTGTAGTGGTTGCCTGGTGGTGAAATTCAAGCCGAGCCTGCTTAAACAGTGGCGGCATCAAACTTGCACCATCCCTCTGCTGCTCTTTAGCAACTAGCTTAGCATTAGCGTGTTGTCTTTGTAAATGCTTGTAAAGATTTGACGTCGAGTTCGCAGCAGTAGACAGTACCCTGATGCATGCTCAATAATCCAGGTAGAAAAATCCAAAAAAGCTAAGTCTGGTCCTCTGGACATTCAAAAAACAAAACAAAACAAAGCAAAAAAAAAAACTGTAGAAACGTTTCGTCTTTCGTCCGAAAGACTTCCTCAGTCTGAGAAGCTGAGTTCAGCTCAGTCTTATAAATAGCACCCTCCCACAGTGGATCAACCAGTTGGCTGATGACAGCCGAAACCAGCTGCTCACATGATCAAGGAGGACCATCAGCCTGACGATGGATCGTTAACACCCTGATGGTTGTTTGCTATTCACAGAGGGCTGAGTGATACTAGCAATAACAGCATTGTAAGTGGGGGACAGTTGAACCCGGAGGCCTCCACCTCTGTTTAATGATGGACGGTTTCTTTTCACAAAGATGGCCTCCTTTACTCCTCTCTCAAACCATTGTTCCTCTCTATCAAGGATGTGAACATCTTCATCCCTGAAAGAGTGACCGCTGGCCTGGAGATGAGTGTAGACCGCAGAGTCCTGACCTGATGATGTTGATCTTCTGTGCTGGGCCATCCTTTTGGCCAGTGGCTGTTTAGTTTCCCCGATGTAAGACTGATCACAGCCCTCCTGACACTGAACAGCATACACAATATTACTCTGTTTGTGCCGGGGGACTGGATCTTTGGGATGAACCAGTCTTTGTCGTAATGTATTTTGGGGTTTAAAAGCC